>APFE031373250.1:0-46101 GCA_000404065.3 Pinus taeda
TATATATCATAACATAATAAATCAATATATACATATCTTAATACATTAAACCAATCAACTTACATATACAGGTATAAAAAAAAAAAGGAATAAAGTACTTACATTTAGATTAAAAACACAAGAAATCACATCAAAACATAATAATTAAACATAATGATTTTACATAAACATTTATACAAATGAACTAATAAGACCATCCATAACCGAAAGCACGATTAGGTCAATCTGATTTAAAACACAATCAAATAAATAAAAGAATAAATGAAAATTATATTAAACCCTTTATTATAATAAAAATAAATTCCATCCTAAATTTAATTAACAAACCACTCCTCATATCTGGAACTTTTCGGTCCTGCACGCTCCCTCATCTTCACCTATTTATTCACCTTCACCCATCTCTGACTTCTTCAATAATTCTCATCCTGATGATGAACCACAGTAGCTGGTTCGAAACGTCGATGCACTAAAACAACAGATGCGATGAATCCGGAAGATGCAACCACACAGCATAACAATACTTGCTTACAATATCAAACCTCACGCTAACAATATCTCCCTACAAATTCTCAAAGTCCAGCCCCTAATCACTATGATGACTGCTCAATTTATATGGAAATGGAGATTGTTTTGTCATAAATGAGGCATTGAATGGCTTTCAAATTTAGGAGTTAGTTTCCATGGAGGAAGGGATGAGAGGATAGGAGTCATTTTATTCATTTCCTATCCAATTTTGAGCTCATAGGAGAGGCTAAGAGGTGGGAATCTTCTAGAATGATCTAGAATGAAGGAATATTCCCAGAACCCTATGAAGATTTCACTCAATTGTGCCCAACACAGTCAACGTGGGCCTAGGTGCTCTATAGAGTAGGCTTCAATGGGCCTAATTTCTCTACAGAGCACTTATCCCTGACCAAGGTGGCGATGGTCCCTCAAGGAGTCATTCCAAGATGTCTTCAGGCCAGGAAACTCTAAAAAAAGATGGCATTCAATGCAATGAATTTTCTAGGGCACGTAGGAAATGAATTAGGGGTTGATGAGCCCTAATAGTACTAATCTGAATGATGGGAGTGATGTGCCCAAATATGCCTATAATAGTTGCTCCCTAAAGCATGAAGTCAAAAATGATAATGTCGAGTGATATGCTTTACAATGTGATGAGGAGGTTCTGATGTGGATGGTGACCTACATGAGTTACAATACATAATATCATGATATTTTGGATTTTTCATGAATCACTGATGGAAGGCATACCCATTCTCAGCATATAAACTTTTCATTACATGTACATAAATCAGATAGTCATCTAAGGATATAAGCCCATGATAGGATGACCATCTCTATAAAGCCATCATACAGATGATTAATACTCTCCTGAAATCGTAGCTTGGATGGATGAAACTAGATCTGGGGTCTTCTATGGTGTTCAATCGTTCGCTACAGTACAAGTCTAACAATCTGAGTATGTGATATGAAGTCAAACATGGGAAGACACTCTCTGATTACCAACCAATGATGTAAGTTGTTAACAAATGCGAGAGAAGTCACTGATAATGATAATGATCCTCAAGGTATTGTAGTACATTCTACATGGTGTGAATGAATTTTTTCATGTTGAACACTATACAGAGTATTTCAGTCGAAGGCCAACGATGTCACCTATCACTGGAAGTGAGAAACTTTCCATTGATATATGCAAGACTCAAGGTACTGGAAGGGTGTTTCTAAGTCAAATTCTTGGATAATGTGCTGATGTCAACAAGAAGCAACTCGTCACAGGAGGGCCTTGATGTATCCCACATCAACGACTCAAAATGAGTGTAATGATTTTTTGAGATGCAATGTGACTGACGACAAAAGGTTCGAGAATAGTGGTCCTAAAAATGAAGGTTTATGAGTATTGCAAAGGATGAGTTTCACTGAGTGACTTCTCTTGAACATGTTGGCGACACTGAATGAATTGGCAGCATTGACCCAAAACCAATAGAAAACTCATGGTTATCATGTGGATGGAATGAAAGTTCATTTATGAGATAAAGTGAAAGACATGACTGGGATTTTACGAGATCTAATGAACGACTTGAATTGAAACTTTCTTCAAGGGACCTTGTCTCATTTTCTAATGAGCTTGACACAAGACAAGGAACTATGCTACAGTTCCTTGTTTCATTTTTTAACGAGCTTGACACAAGACAAGGAACTATGCTCTGGGAACTATTTCATTTTTTGATGAGGTTGACACAATACCATAACTATCCTCATATTCCTTGTTTCATTTTTTAACGAGCTTGACATAATACAAGGAACTATGCTCATACCATTTGTTTCATTTTTTAACGACATTGACACAAGACCAGGAACTATCCTCATATTCCTTGTTTCATTTTTTAAACAAGATTGACACAAGGCAAGGAACTATGCTCATATTCTTTGTTTCATTTTTTAACGAGCTTGACACAGGACAAGTAACTATGCTCATGTTCCTTGTTTCCTTTTTTAACAAGGTTGACACAAGACCAGGAACTATCCTCATATTCATTATTTCATTTTTTAACAAGGTTTACAGAAGACAAGGAACTCTCCTCATGTTCCTTGATCATGACCCATAAGAGGTCATGACTTCCAAGAGGTTATCACCAGATGGGAGAACAATGCTTTGGAAGGTATATGTAGCAAGGAATTCATGAGAGAGATCTGGGTCCAATGCCCCTAGTACATAATGCACAACACGAAATTGATTGTCAGTTGATGTAGGCATGAAACGAGTTACCACATAATTGACCCATGGTGGGGAAGATACCATTGGTACAAAAATACCATTTAAGGAAGATGGTTGAATGGAAGATATATTTGGACCAGGAAATGAAAGCTGGTCAATGGTGGCAATTATGCCTTGATGTGGGAAACACATCACTCAAAAGATTATTATAACAATAACTCCCATGTCATAAACATAGTCATGCCCAAGAAGTAAATTGTATTCTAAAGGGCCTGGGACTACCATCACATTGAGACAAACAATTTTTCCTCCCAAAGTAATAGGCAGCTGAGGAAGGATCCCTAATGGTTGATTGGTTCCTCTGTTAAAAGCCAACAGATTTAAGGTAACAGGCACAAGTGGCGGCGAACCGAGCTCTTTCCAAGTAGAGGAAGATATTATACTCACTGATATACTTTCATCTATAATAATTCCATGTACAAGCATATTACAAACATGTACTATGATCTGGACAGGCACATAAGATGGAAGACGACATCCTGCTAGTAGATTCCAATCAAAGGAAGTGACCAGACTACTTGGAGGGGGTACCATAAGAATGGGAGAATTATCCCCTTCAGTTACGAGAATGGGAGGATTTTCGTCCTATCTTGATGGAACAGGAGGGTTTCCCCCAAGCTCATTGGAATTTGAAGTAACAAAAAGAACTTTAGTGGTATCATACTCACTGTCAACGGGAAAGGTACAATTAACTGAAGGTGAAATTGTGTCAGCTTTTTCCTCGCCCTATGATTGGTCAAGTATAGACTCATGGGATTCACATTCATAGAGAGTGGGTTTTACCGACGGTTGATTTGGGTCAGTAAATTTATCAACTAGTGAAGGATTAAGGGAGAGTCTCATTTAACCAGCTGGAAGTCACTGCAGAGAAGCAGGATGATTACTCGACACTTTTTGGTTTCATCCAGATAGGGACAAAGGTGAATGGGGTGATTCTGTTAACATGACCTACAAGGAAACTTAACTTTGACCTTCTTTCCATGAACTTTACTACCACTAGTTGATTATGTTTCACGAGCATGATCTGTATAAGTTGATGACATAGGACGACGTGAATGAGAAGACTATTATTTTAAGATCTGAGGAATATCAGGACAATTTCTGAGAAGATGGTCTCTCATACAAACTTTGCATGGATATCAAACATTGTGAGGCTTATCAGATAGTTTTTCATCATAAGTTGCATTCAAAGCAATGGTTGCTTGGTTGCCCCTGCTAAAGTTTCTTCTTCTTCTTCTTCTTCCCTTTCTTCTTCTTCTTCGCCACCTGGCTACTAGTGTCAATACTTTCACCAGGCAAAGAGGAAGAAGGGGAGGAAGAAACAACCGATAAAGAAGGCAAACAATCAACTTTAAGATCAACTGGAGGTTGATTTTGTCTAGTTGGAGGAGTACTCGATTGCAGAGAAATCACGACATTTTGAACCAAGGAGGTTGAAAATAACCATAATATCAAGCCAATAGTAAATCTCGGAAGGGAAAATGTATCCATATAAGGAGAACCAATATATCTGAAAGGAGTAAAAGGACTAGGATTCCCATCAAAAGGAACTCCTTGATTGATGGACTCCGGAGTTGTTGACATATGTCTCAACCTAAGATCAACTAAGGAGTGACCAACCAGGATGTTATCCATAGTAAATCAATTTTATTTTAATAAGAATAACATAAAAAAATAGAAAAGGGATAATCTACGCAAAAGAATTACCAAGCAAATGTGAACTGCAATATGTTGCCTCAGTAAACCAAGGACTTAACATACATGTAGGGAATCTCTCCAAAAGCGATGTTCAATGTATCACAGTGTACATGGTGGCCAAATAGGATACCTAAGGATCGATAGAAACCTAATGTAGTGCTCCCATATATACCCAAAAGTATGTTTAGGTCCAATCCATGTTAGAGCTATCTAATGTGAAACCACACAATGAGAGCATTCATTTATACTTTACGTACTCTAACACCTCCCTATATACCAGAAGGTACATGGACAAGCTACGATATACTTACGTACTTGCAATTAGGTATCCCACTCAGAATGTATCACAAACAAGTTAGTGATAGTTGCTATGTTTAATGATGCTAGAACATGTCTTTAGCCTAGACCTATAAATGTTATGCATTAAGTTACAATGCTCCATTAGTTTAATTGAGATAACTTTTAAGTTGATATTCTTAAGAATTTTCCTTTCAAGGTTTTCCACTTGATGTATCTTGTAATTTTGAGAATACAACTAATATGATAAGCATTCTTTTCAGCCAATATGAACAATAAAAACCTTAGCTAATAGGGATAGAGAAATTAGATCTTTGACAAGGAGCAAAGAGCACACCTGCTGCAATTTCCCTAGCTATTCCTATCAAGCATTCAAAAACTACAATATCCCAAATGAAAGTTTTTCTTTTCAATCCCTTTAGTCTTTATATGAACAAAAGGAAACTAATGCACATATAATCAATCAATCTTTTTGCAAGAACGAAGACTTTACGATAGTTCATTTTCTAAAGAAATGAAGGCTTTATGACACTTTCTTTTTAGAAAATACTAATCGACTATAAACTAACTTTGACAATGAATTGATAATGATAAACAAAAATCTTAAGAAACACTAAAAAATCAAGGTCAGAAAAGGCAAGGAGAAGAGATACAAGTTGATTTTAAAACCATAGAAAACATTGATCTTTAAACAAACAACTTCAGAAGCAAAATTGTAAAGATCCAAGGCAAAGATGGGTTTTTAAGCTTAAGGAGGACCAACATAGGTTAGAGTGGGATTAATTTCACTGCAGAGCACTGTATCTAAGCCAAGCATGCTCTGCAGAGCACTGTATCTAAACCAAGCATGCTCTGCAGAGCATTGTCCCCTGACCAAGCCCACATTGCTACCAGAGAGGCCAATCAAAAGAAATCTAACCTCACTTTTGTTTATTAAAAACACTTCAAAAATACTAAAATAAGATCAATGAAAGTAGGTAAAGTCTACTAGGGTGTACGACAATGAGGATAAACTACCCAAAATGATGGTCGTTCCCCAGTAGGGTTGCTAATTTGTTATGTGGAATTTTGCATCTATGGATAAATACAATTTCCCTAGGTGGGTAGCTACACCTAGAACAAGAGATTTGAAGAGTTTGACCCTTTTATATAGAAGATAAATAAGAGAAGTTACCTACTTGTTATCTTTGTCTTCCATTTTTCTCCTTTGAATAGCTCTCATCGCTCCTCCTTGAACTAAATCCATTCAATAAGTTCCTGTAATCATAAACAGAGGACAAAAACCAATCAAATCAAGAGATATATCTACTATAAGAAAATGGAATCGAAAGAATTAATACATATAATAATCATACATAAAGAAACAAATATGGGAAAAGGTGTAAACAACTTTATTAGGTAGAAGGAAGAGTTACAGCCAAGAAGTCTGATCTCATGTCACTCATCGAGTTTGAGTTCCGTCCTTCATCACACCAAAAGCACAACACCCCGACATCATAACAATACTTCATTACAATCTCAAACCTCACACCAACAGTCTCTCCTTACAAATTTTCAAAGTCAAGCCCTTGATCACTATGATGACTCCTCAATTTATGGGGAAATGGAGGTGGTTTTCTCATAAATTGGGCATTGAATGGATTTCCAATTTGGGAGTTAGTTTCTGTGGAGGAAGGGATGAGAGGATAGGAGGTTATTTGATTCATTCACTATCCAATTTTGAGCTCATGAGAGAGGATAAGAGGTGGGAATCTTCTAGAATGATCTAGAATGAAGGAATATTCCTAGAACCCTATGAATATTTTGCTAAATCTTGCCCAACGCTGGACAAGGTGAGACTACGTGCTCTGCAGAGCACTTAACCCTAACCAAGGATGCACTAGTCCCTCAAGGAGTAATTTTAGGATGTCTTTAGGCCAGGAAACTCTCAAGAATGATGGCATTCAATGTGATGAATTTTCTAGTGCATGTAGCAACTAAATTAGGGTTTGATGAGCCCTAATAGTACTTATCTGAATGATGGGAGTGATGTGCTCAAATAGACTTGTAACACTCATAGTGTAGCTTGAAGGGAATATTAACACTATCATATCATTATGTATTCAATGACATGAATGGTCACAAACACTGAAATCCATGCCATGCATTTTCTCCATGTGTTTTGCTCCCTTTCACAAGATAGGCAAGATGTTATCTTTTCACATAAAGGTTATCGCACTTCATGCATAAGCTCATTGTGGTGGTTTTAAGGGCCCATATTTGTGTTTACAAGTTTTACTAACCATATAAACATCTATCACACTCATTCACAAAGTTTTGATCATTGTCGCACAAGTTTCATCATCGTCCTCATACAATATATTTTAGGTGTCATACTTATCATAACTGGTCATGAAGCGACAAGTGAAATTGTTGCTCATGTGTCATGGGTGAACAATGTTTTTATTTCTTCAAGTATTCTATGTGTTAGCATGCAATGGAACCTTCATCACTCCACCTGTCAGTCTGACTAGTCCTTCAACCTGCTTTCACCCAGCCTGCCTCGATTGTGCATTGCCTAGTTCCAATCAACAGGATGTGCCCTTGACCCCTGTATCTACGCAATGTATAGTTATTTTCTACTAGGACTCCTACATTACGAAAATATTAAGCCCAAGACTCATCTTTCCTTCCACAATATTGTAATCCTTTAAGTGAACCTATCCCAAAATGCATATTATGCAAGAAAATGTAACTAGCTAAATACTTGGTCATGTCAACTGCATAATCCCATTGGGGAGCAATATCCCTTCAGCCTTAGAACTACAAAGAATCTCCTTACAATGGTCATTCCCTCATTACAACCCATTATTTACCAAAATTATGCAGAGATCAACATCCCTTAATTTTGAGAAATATCCAGAGGATGCATTTAGTGGCCCTCCCCTCATATCGACCTAGTGTCTCCCAAATGTGCACATAAGTCATTCAAGATTCACTTCAAGAACTACACAGAAATATTCCACAATGGCCCCTCCTTTAGTGAAGATAGCCTCTTAGACTAGCCTGAACTATGCATTTTTCATTTCTAGGCCTCAAACCTTAACCTTGGCTGCTCGGACACGTAGTCACTAAGCCTCCCTTCCTAGCTTATAACTCAGTTTCAGCTAGACCCTAGACCAGATTGCACCATATTAGGCTAGGAGGTTTTTGGGCTCATGTCATCTCACCTTGAGCGAATTACAGATACAAGCACTTGGTGGGATGATGATGAAGGAGATGAAGGAGGAAGACATGAAAATAAATTCTCTTATATGAACATGCATGTTGATCCATCAAGGAAAAGTAGAGGGACACAAACTCGCGACCATAACCCAAGACTTGAGATCATAGAATATTTCTGTCACGAAGGCATGAGGTGGTGGAAGGCAAGATTATTCTTAGGTAGACGTCATTCACAACAACATCACTGACTTGACATTGTGACATTACGAAGCATTCCATGCTAGAATTGTCATGTCATGGCATGTCATATGCCATATCACTTTTTTCGACCATGTGCATTTTATTCAAATGTCTTGTAAAGTTGAAGTTCAAAGGACACACTTGGAGAGTCGTGTAAGTGGAAAAGTCATAGGAAGTTAAATAGTGATGATGGTAATAGAAGACTCACAAAGGAGAAGCATCGCCACTTGGTTATATATACCCCTCATTGTATGAGCAAACTACATTTCACCCTCACTCCTCCCATAAGGAATTAGAGAGATAGGCTAGTTATTTTGAGTAGAAAGGTGTGGCTCTAATGCTCCACTAATGGAGCTAGTGATGTTAATTGTATACATGTGTCTTAGATCTTTTTCTTAATACTAGAAGCCCTCTGGGCCAACATGTTTTCATGCATGGATTATGGATATTTGTAATACTATTCTATGAATGCTTGTAATTGATGTCTTCTTTCATCTATGTTAAAGAAGGTGAACTATTTTGGATATTTTGGAACTCATCTTTTGAGAATGTGTTGTAATTGATGTTATTGTTGTCTCATCCTTATGGAATACTCTGCTGGATACTCGACAAATCTTTTCTTTACACATTGGTTTCATGACCATCTCAATTATGTGGACTATTATGCTTGGTGTTGTACGGGTACTTCTTGTTTGTGTATCTCTTCTACGGTGGTACTACTACCTCTCTCTTAGAGGCTCACTTCTCCTCCCCTCCACAATGGAAGAACATACTCACACATGTCAATGAACAGTCACCATTCACCATGCACACCCCATATTGTTCAAAGGCACATTCACATCCCTCTCTCTTGCTCGTAGTTAGAGCCAAGGCATATCTTCCAAATATATGGCAATTGGGCCATTGTAGCAAATGTGGCTCCTACTCCAAACAACATGAGGCCTGATTGGGAGTTCAAGGAGACGTCATTGGTTGACATATTTCTAGCAATGTCAACACACCAATTACCAATTCTAGAATGGAAATGGGATGTTATCACCTTAGAATTTATCAACAAATTACCTAAATTTAGATGACACAATGAATCAATTATTATGGTAGTGGATGAGTTGAGTAAGACAATCAATTTTATCCCAGTACAATATATATTCAAGACTCCCAAAATAGTGAGATTTTCATGAAGGAGATATTTCAATTGTATGTCATACCTAAGGTGGTAATCTCAGATAGAGATGTGAAATTTACCTCTGCATTCTAGAAATCTCTATTTGTTGGGATGCGTACATGGGTTTAGTTCAATACTACCTATCATCCTTAGATAGATGGGAAAACCAGACGTGTAGACCAGGTACTGGAAGACATGTTACGGATGTATGTTATGCAAAACCAACCAAGTGGGAGGATTACCTACACCTCATTGAATTTGCATATAACAGTAGTTACCATGAGTCGTTGAAAATGAGTAACTTGTATGTGTTGTATGGAAGGATATGCAGAACACCTAACAATTGGAGTAACCCTAAAGTAAAAATAATCTTAGAGCGAGATGTTAATAGAAATTGAGCAAATTGTTAAGAGGGTACAACAAAATTTAAAGGTTTCCCAAGATTGATAAAAGGTATATGCAAAGAGGAAAATGACTTATCGAGAGTTTTATGTTGAAAACCATGTATATGTGTATATTAGGCCTAAGATTAGTACCTTACGGTGGGGTAATTATACTAAGCTATCTCCCCCTTATTGTGGGCACTTCCAATTAATGGAAAGAATTTGACCTGTGGCCTATGCAACTCGCACATAGTCACATCCTAGTTCATAATGTATTTCATGTATCATTACTAAAAAGGTATATACATGACCTGAGGCATGTAATTAGTTAGTTAGAGGTGAAGTAAATTCAAGGATGTTTTTTTAGATATATATGACTAGGTATGTATACATGTTCCTATTTTATTAAAAAAAATGTTAAAATTATGACAAATTTATTATGGTTATGAACAATTTCTAGTAGGAGCAAAGAGAAACAATATTATGGAAGCAAGTTATCACCCAAGTTAAAATGTGGTGGAAGCACTTTAGCCTAGAAGAGGCCACTTGGAAAAATGCTAATTTTATGCTAAAAGCATATTAGTACCTATTCCAAGGGCTAGAAGAGGCCACTTGGAAAAATGCTAATTTTATGGTAAAAGCATATTAGTACCTATTCCAAAGGCAAGAGTGAACACTGAGTACGTTCTTATGCCCAATGGGGGAAGATGTGACACCCTGAAGTACTCAAAACATTTTACAAATAATTTTACTCTATAATTGGGTAAATAGTGGTCTTCGTAATAAGTCATAGTGAAACAATGATGTTTAAAAATTATTATTATTATTATCATTTAATTTACTTTGGTTAAATGATGAAGTCTTGGAAATCATGAAAAAAAAAGACCCAAAAGTCACTCTCTCCCTAAAGAAAAATGTCTCGGTGGGAAAAGGGAGACCAACAAAAGAAGGAATGAAAAATGGAGGCACCAAACAGAGGAAGGAAAAAATGAATTTAAGTTAGCACGCTTCCATTGAGGCACTCCTGACCTAGGTTGTGAACTAGTGGAGTCCTTAAGTGATTGTGAGATTATTGGGTGGACCTGAGAGATCATGATGTGAGAATAGACAGTAGAGGTCATTGTCATTTACTCTTTTGGAGACTCAAATATCAGGGTTAGATTGTACGTAGTTGTCTTTCTTGTTGTTGGGAGGAGAGATCCTTCTCTAAGTGAATTCATTGGATGTTGTTCAGATAAGTATGCTGGAAGGTTGCAGAGTTAAACTTTTCTTTTATATAATGGTTTTATTGTTGAGACAAAAGAGTAGTAAAACTATTAAAGTAGAGCTAAATTTAGAAGCGAAACCGAACGGAATAATAGAAGTGAAAATACAGAATCAAATAAGAAAATACTCTATTAAAAAAAGGTGTAAGCATTTGGATGTAAAACATCCTGGCCATGTAATATTGAAATGCAATAGCGACAACCAAGAAGAGAAAAAGAAACCCATATAAAATATTAGAGACAAAGCCTAACGGGGTAGGTAACCTTTGGACGTATGATAAATAACAATTAGTGGCTAAAAGGAATAGTAAGCTGAGTAATTAAGTGAATGATGAGGTAAGTAATACTATCATAGATGGGTAAAGCCTCGACAGGCTGCATGCACACAGTCTGGAAGGGGAAATAAATCTAGATAGAAGGGGAAAGAAATCTAGATGAAACTATGCATGTCTCTGTAGCAAATATAGACAATACCCATTAAAGAATTTATATTCGATGAACTAAAAATCTAGCAATTGCAGGAACGGTTTAGTTCCCGGACCGAGCTGAATGGAAATGGCAACCCAAAATGATAGTTGGAACCCCTCTCAATAAAATTGAGAAATATGTATTAACATCAAAACTGTATAACCTAATCATTGAATCCGAAGAAAACCTAATTCTCATAATGAAATGAACCAATTTAAAATCCTTGTACAAAAACAATATTCAAGTACAGAGAAAGCCATATGGTATCACTGTCCTTCCTATTTTTTTAACTAAATAAATTCAGACATCCTCAAATGAATTTAATTATAGACTTAAACATATATTTTAAATACTAAAATATAATATAAAAGTAATAATATAAATAACGATTAAAAGAAATAGCAGTGATATCGAGCTAATCTATAATTTTTTCTCTCCCTGTTTTCTTTCGAAACCAGACAACACGCCCATAATCATCTGTGAGTTTAGACACGACTTTCCAAAATAATATGGAAATCAAATCAACCATCTTTTTCAACTCAGTATACTATAGAGACTTTCCTAGTTTGCTGGCTTAGACATGACTTTCCACGCAGTATACTATAGAGAGTTTCCGAGTTTTCTTGATGTCCTACGTTCGTTGCCTCAGTTTATTTTTTGGAGCAAGGGTTCAGTTGCCCCAACTGCTGTTTTTTCCAGAGATAGTCTGGGTGGTTATGGGCTCCCGGGACTGGTCTCAGGAGCACACACTCGGGCGAGTGCCTCAATATCCCATAGTCCATGGAATAATCCTTCTCTACATCGATTAACTCACTGAAACTCTCAACCTTTTTCGGCATAGAATGAGCATTTGAAGTTGGAAATGTGCCATCTTGTACAGTGCTGGCCGGAATGCTGAACTCATGGAGTCTTCTTCAACAAGGAGAAACTGGAAATACCACTATCTGCAGTGCCCCTTGACGTATTACCACTTCGTTGCACAGGCTCGAACTGCTGATTAATATCATTTTGTACTGTAGTGTCGACCAGAGTACTCAACTCATGAAGAGACTCGATCTGCTGTTTAATATCATTTTGTGCAGTGTCGACAGTTCCCTTCGTCAACGAGAAACTAGAAATATTGCTGAATGGTTGCTCATGTTGGATCTGCTGATTATTATTATTTTGTGCCGAGTTGGCCACAGTACTGCACTCGTAGAGAGGCTCATCCATGAACAGGAAAATGGAAATATTACTGAATGGTTGGTCATGCTGGATATGCTGATTATTATAATTTTGTGCAGTGTCGACCAGAGTGCTGCCCTCGTTGACAGGCCCATACATCAACGAGAAACTGGAAATAATGTTATCTGCTCCGCCATGTGTATTACTGAATGGTTGCTTATGCTGCATCTGATGATTATTATTATTTTGTGCAGTGCTGGCGACAGTAGTGGACTCTTGGAGAAGCTTATCCATGAACGAGAAACTGGGAGTACCACTATCTGTTGCGCTTGACGTTTTACTTCTTGGTTGACCACGCTGGATCTGCTGTTTGATAAGATTTTGTGTAGTGTCCACTGGACTACTGCACTTATGCAGAAGTTCAGGCATCAACAAGAAACTGGAAATATTATTACTATCTGCTGCGCCTTTCGTATTACTGGTTGCTTGGCCATGCTGAATTTGCTGATTAATTCTAGTCATAGTCTCTTCTTGATCATCATGTATCCTTGTTGGTAAGTTCGGTGCGCCGGTAATACCGGCTGTAATGTTACCTTCAGCACCTGCAGAGGCCTTCATTCGTTGCTTTCCTTGCAGTGGTACTAGCTGGAAATCAGCCTTACGAATCGAATCCGAAATATCTACACGTATCAAATTTAAAGAGATGGGTCATACTTGGTTATTGATTTAAAACAATTAAGATTAGTTTTACTTTAAACATATGTAATACAGACTTTATATTCAAATAGTTAGGTTTATGTGATATAGAATAGTTAAGTTTATATTGGGAAGAGTCTCCGATCACAATATTGTTTTTATTTCTTTATTTTCTATTCAAAGGAAAATAAATATATATATTTGGAGGTAAAATATATACATAAACTGTTCACTTATGACATATATAATATATTATTTATTTATTTAAAATTATTGTTAATTATAAATATTTAAAAAAATTATTTATACAATTAGTCAAATTAATCAATTACTAAATAATCTTGTAATATAATATACTAATAAATCTTATATATATATACTAAGGTTATTTGTTTTGGTAAATATTTTATGTAAAAAAATATTTTTTATTAAATGACTATAGTTTATTTCATAAATGATATAGTTTATTGTCTTAATAAAGTAATTTATTATTTTCTTTAATTAAAAAAATATAAATATTATCAAATATTATATATTAATTTTAAAAGTTTCAAATAGTTGAAGGTAAACAAAAACAATAGATTTTGTATAAATTTCTATAAAAAATAAAAATAAAAATAAAAATAAAAATTACAGTAGTTTTATAATATATATTAATATTTTTATTGGAAGTATTTAACATACTATTAACTGAGATTATGAGACTAAATTAGTCTATGAGACCCTCTTGTTTGTGGGACAATGGATCCACTTGCACTCAATGATTTGACTCTTAAGTCTACAAAGGCATACATACTCCACCCTTTTTGGTTTTAAACCTATAACTTTTTAGGAAGAAAGACATTCTCTTAACCATTAAACCAAGTTAAAATATATAATTTTGAGATTGGTGATATAAAAAATATTTATAATAAATTGATTTATAGAAATTTTATAAATCTTAAAATCATTAAAATTATAAATAAAATATAAAATTATAAGTAAGAAATTAAAATACTTTATTTTTAATTATATTTAATTAATATTGTATAATATAAATTGAAAATTAATTCTCTCTAGGAATATCATATTTAATAAATGAAAACATCTTAGATTAAATAGTTTAGAAAAGTTTTTTTTTCGTCTAAACGATGGATATCTCAAGATAGGCCATTAATTCATTATGAATTTACTTATATTGTGTTAGTTTGAAATTTTAAATAATATTTTATTTTCATAAAAATATTACAAAAGTTTAATAAGATATTAATCAAATCAAAGTCTTAAATTTATATTTAAAAAAAATAAAAATAAAAAAAATAAAAATATTTTGTAAGTACAAATACTATTATATTCAAACTAAACCTAAATAAGGTCAAATGATTGACCATCTTCTATTTACATATATCCATAATGGAATCCTTAACATATATAACTTTTGAAAATACCATATCTATATTTATCTACCCACTTTTGACAAAGTAGAGGAAATACTAAAACTGAACAACATTAAATTTTAAGTTTGAAAATTAATAAATTATATTTATAATAGTGTTTTATTTATAAAAACGATGCTGATTATCTCTACTTACAAATAAATAAATAAATGTTATTTTAATTTAAACTAGAGGAGAGGTTATGTTAAGAATCGTGTAATTTTCTATTTAAATATAATAAGTGGATATATAATATTTAAAAATATTATATTTTAGTAGGATGGGAAAACATCTTGAGTTGTATTGAGGATAATTATTTTTATCTACTATAGGCTAATGCAAGCTTACTCATCGCTGTTATTGGAAAGAAACCAAGCCATCTTGAATAACAGTGCTCACTGTTATTGAAAGAAAACGATGTCATCTTTAATAACCCTAGAAGTCTCTGACTCAAACAAGGACACCTTAAATAACCTCAACTTATGATTAGTAAGGGGGCTCTCACTCCTGAACCGTTATATCCCAAAAAAAAATTAGAGCATACTCTAAACCTTTTCCCACCTTAAATAAAAAACTATTAAAATAGAGTATATAATTTGAAAATAGAACAAGTTAAAATTATAATAATAATAATATATTAATTATAATTAAACCCATTATTTCTACACATCAGTAAGTTTTATATATACATAAATAATTTAACCGCTAACGAAAATTTAAGCAAATCCTTCATAGGAAAAAAAAGAACAACAACAAAAGAAATTGACCTTGCATGCCTTTTGTGGGAGAGACCAATAAAGCTGGAGGAGCAGTAGAGGTACCATCTGGAATGGCAACAGAAACTTGTAATCCATGATCCTTCCGCTTCGGCTGTACAATAACGTGTGGCGAAACTTCGAATCCCCGAACCTTATTACCCACACTAATGAGCGGGGTTAACTCTTCTGCAGCCTTGCACCCTACATACTTAACATTCTCGACAGTTTCTAAAGGAGAACAGCCTTTTAGTATGCTTTTGATGTGAGCAGAATATTCTGGAAAGTTCAAACGATTAGCATTTGAGTCTCCCCTCAGGAAACGTTCCCAGATAGACGTAGCTTTTCCTTCCGTCCTGATGACGTTTATAAAAAACCCTAGAAATCCACTTTCCCGTGGGACGCGTCACACCTACGTATTTCCTAAGGCTCCTTCCGTAGTGTTTGCATTATGATCTCCAGGGCCAATAGGGGCCTCTGTCTGATAGGGTTGCGGACTAATAGAAATCCCATCACCATCAGCAGCCACGGGGTTTCCTACCTCTCCAATCTTTATGGGTTGAATAGCAGATGAGCTCCCATCGTCAACACTGTCCTGCGGATCTCCACAAGAAAGGTTGAAAGCACCGTGCGTCATATCTCTACTAGAACAGTTCAATGCACTCTGCGATATGACCAGAGAGGTTGAAATAGCTGTGCCGCATAGCTCCGCGGTCCATGTTCGAATCGCTGGTCTAGTTCTCCCAGGAATGTGCGGCGGAGAAACTCTATGCAATAACAAAGAATCAAGTAGGGTATCTGGTGACGAAGTGCAAAATTCAGACAATGCACCATTCACAACAATACCTCGAACATTTGAAGAAGCTAACTCGCTTCTTTATGAAACAGTTTGTGCAGAATGTATAGTCAGAGGTTATCTTACATGTGACTATATATATAAAAGGGTTTGCGACCTAGTTTTCCCTTGTTTGACACGTTGTCACTTTCATATTTCTTTTTTGGGTGGGCGGGCAGGGGGTTGGGGAGGCGAAACGTCCTTACAAAATGGAGGGCAATGAGAACAAGGACCCTACACACCGGGATTTAGGGTTAGACTCTCGACGCTCAGGGTATGGAAACTTAAATTTTATTTAACTAGAAATATGGCCGGTTGAATTTAGTTTAATACAGATAACAAATATTTATATTTTTTGGTGAAATATCGGGCAATGAGAATAAGGACTCTACAGACCGGGATTTACTGTTAGACTCTCGATGCTCAATGTATGGAGGTTTAAATTTTATGTAAGTAGAGATATGGCGGGTAGAATTTAGTTTAATAAAGGTAACAAGTATTTTGAGTCAGGATGTGTAGGTTTAAATTCTGGAGGTTAAAGGATGGGTTGAACTTCTTATGTATTAACTGGCTATCATAAATGAATTATTGGGCTTATTATGTATTAACTGACTATCATAAATAAACTATTGGGCTTAGAAAATGATCGAAAGGGCGAGTTCAATTTGTTGTGGATTAACTGGATTGCCAGCGGAACTGTTGGGCTTACAATGAGTTACTAATCGAATCATAATAATATTTATTTTTATATAAGAATTATTTATTATTATATATTATATTTTTATTTTAGTATATAGTAATTATTATTATTATTAATTATATATAAATATAGGTATAGGTGTTTTGGATGTTTATTGATGGATTTTTTATTTATTCAAATAATTTAATTGGTTTGATTAATATACGTTTAAATATTGTTTTAATTTTTTTTTAATTATTGATAATTAAATTTTATAATTATTATTATATTTCGTATAGTTATAGAAGAAATAAGAATTGATTAAAATTTGGTAATATATTTTTTTGTAAAATGTGATTTTTCTTTATTTAAAATATAATTTTTAATGTACAAAATGATGAAAAACCCTTGGGTCATACATTAAACAATTTAAACTCAAGTTTTTTAAAAATGTCATTAAGATTTGGATTAAAATTAACTAGAAAAAATGTAGTGAAAATGCCATTTGTTGTATAAGTTAGACTATGGGATTATATTTTAGTAAATTATAAATATTATAAATATTTAAAAAGTAATCATTAACCTCTTTTTTGTTATCAACATTTATGTGATTTGTGGGATTATTTTGCAATTATGGAGTTGTGACTCAAGGTAGGTGGTAAACTATGTGGTTTATAACTAATATAAATGTTTTCACTTTATTATTAATAGTTAAATAATAACTAATAATTGGACCAGATGTTGCAAAGGAAACATTGTAAGGTGCTAACATAGGAGATCAAAAGTTAAGAGATTTGGTTAGCCAAGGACAAGGAGCACCTAAAACGTTATATTTTCCACGCGAAACTATGGGACATTCACGTCCAAAGGTCCACATGTGCTACTCTAAGGGGTTACTTGTAACTTGTATATCATATGAGAAGAGGAAGCACTACGTGGTGATTGAAAAATGCATGTCATCATTCTCAAAGAGAGAGAGCTCTCATTTTCATACAAACTTATTGGTTCCTAATATGAAAACATCCACATTAAAGTTAAGCTACAATGACCACAAAGAACAATGAAATGGAGACATGGACCAATTTTTACTAGTGAAGGCATTAGTTGAAGTAGACTGCTTCACTACTTCATATTTTATGTCATTCATGAGCAGTAAACAAACAAATTCAAACATAAAGTCCATTGTTTATCCATAAAAATACAAAAATTTCTTAAACATTGTCAAGATTAAGTAAAGGACAGGGAAAAATGACCTAAATCAAAATCATCCACATGATGTATGGTCTAAAAATTCACGAGAATGTATCAATCACCAA
The DNA here is from genome assembly GCA_000404065.3 of Pinus taeda. Classification (NCBI taxonomy): domain Eukaryota; kingdom Viridiplantae; phylum Streptophyta; class Pinopsida; order Pinales; family Pinaceae; genus Pinus; species Pinus taeda. Next base: position 18,360 of record APFE031373250.1, read on the forward strand.
TATGATCACACTTAAATGTTGATTTAATTGGGTTTAAACAACAAATAATGCTTAAATGCACATGCATGTGTTTGTGAGAAAAAGAGAGGGAGATAAATAGCTTGATGGAATCATGAAAAAACACTTCATATCATAAAATATAACTTTAATTTAAATCAGTATAATATTATCCAATAACAACAATTTACATTAACAATAATTCTAGCCTTAAAGAAAGGTGTCATGACTAAACTTTCAGCGTTAATTGACTAGACCTTTTCATCCTAGATAGGAGAAAAACAATGAAATTTCAAAATATTTACATATGTTAATTTAAGGACTTCATCCTTGCAAACTATGATGTATCTCGAAATAGAAATTATAATTTTCACAAACTATGTCATGGATAAGATGCATTTAGCACAATGATAATTGTGTATACTTGGATGAAATAACAACATCACAATATGTAGAAGCATTTTCCTTTCTATTTCTTGAAACAACAGTATTTGAATCCTGTTTGGAGCTGATAAGCTCTCTTGGTTGATGTCTATTCTTTGTGATTTCCAGTGTGGGTTTCAAAATGGACTGAACATGTGCAATTGTTGTGGGACCACCTCTAAGATATGGATCCACTGGTATGTTTGAAAGGTAAGAGGCTAAAAAACTATAAGAAAGACTTGTCATCAGATGATCTAACTTGCATGTCAGTCCAAAATTACATATACCATAGTGGCTTTAATAGGTGCATGTTGGTTACATCTTAATATGAAAACAAACAAAAGTGCATAATAACTAACATGAATTGAAAAAAAATTATGAGGAAATTACATGCAACTTCTCAAAATATTTCATTTATTGCAAAACTTGAGTTCTTTGATATCAAATCAATCTCATTTGGGTAAAATGTTATGGGTTTGTAATATGAAAGCATCCACATTGAAGCTAGGCTACGATACAATGACCACTAAGAACAATGAAATGAAGACTTGGATAAATATTTATTGGGTGATGGAATCTATTGAAGCCTACTACTCCATATTTTATGTCACTCGTGAGTAATAAATAGGCATATTCAAGCATAAATTCCATTTTTCGTTAATAAAAATACAAATTTTCGAAAATATTGTTAATTTCAAGCAAATGACATCGAAAAATGCACTAAATCCAAATCATACAGATGATATATGTTGTAAAACTTCACCTGAATGTACCAATCACTAGTCTCATCACATTGAAAATGTTGATTTAATTTGGTTTAAACAACAAATAATTAACAAATGCACATGAGAGAGAGAGAGAGAGAGAGAGAGAGAGAGAGAGAGAGAGAGAGAGAGAGATGATATCTTGATGGCCCTTGTGAATCATGACAGAGACGTTCACATCATAAAAGACAACTTTCATTTGAATTAGGATTATCTAGTAACAACTGTTATAGGCGACTTTGTCATGTATGATTAGTGAGCATCCTAATGGGATCAATCAAAATCATATTCTCCCTTCTCACCATCTTGCACAAAGCCCTAAGCATGTTCCCTTCATCCCCCACGGTTTCATCCCTAAACTGCTTCATTTGAGCCATGTTGAGGACCAACGCTCCCGATAAGGCTACTTGGGTGTGTTCACCTACAAGTTGCTCCATTGTGGCTTGCGTTGGTCACCAACATGTTTCTCCCCTTTGCACTTGTGTTGGTTCTAGAAATCCAAGAGAATGATTGGGATTTTGGAAGCTTCCCCTTATAGGAGTTTCCAAAAGTTGTTTTAACTACATAGATTTGATAAAACATTCAAATCCTATCCTATCCTAATTTTGAGTTTTCTCCACTTATCCTTTGATCTTATCCCTCCATCAAAGGTGGATCTCAAACCTTAGATTGGTAATTGGATAAGAACTCCCAACTTACCCTACTTCTCTACATATTCCCAACATTCTATATGGTTTGTTGTTGGATTTTAGAGAATAATTATGCCCTTATGTTCCTATAGTGAGTGGTCATCATATCATGCATTTTGGGTGATTGAAGGTGCATATTGTGTCAAGGAAAGCACAAGTCAATAATTTGGGGGAGCTCTTCTACAAGATCAACTTATACTTATAGTTGTAATCTCCTTCCATTTATATTATTGCAAAAGATTCATTATTTTCTTATATGTGATGTTGTTATTTCATAAATTTCAATACCATGTTTATCTATTGAATGAAGTATTTAGACGATACTGCATAGGTCTTGCAGTTTCTTAGCTTCTGTTATCTCACTGTGTAGGTTCTAATTTTCGAATTGAAGGCTAGAATTGGAGCATCCAAGCTAAAGAAGGAGCGAAGTGTGTAAAGGATTCTAGGTAGGCCTCACTCCATCATTTATTTAATTTAAGGAAAATCATTGTGTCCCTTATCTCTCTATTGTTCTAGGATAGCAACCGATGTAATGGATATACTTTCATTTGAAATTGTAAATCCTCTATAACAAATTGGTGATCATACTGGGGAATGGAGTATTACCATGGTGGTTTCCTTGTCCGTTGTGTTTCATTACCTCCATAAATAAAATTTATTGTATCATCCAATGAAGAAGAAACCTAGGAAGTGATTTCATTGAGCCTTCTTCACAATCCCTATTTTCCAAACCAAACGAACACCTTGTGCATTTGACATAGAATTTCACCTCACCCAAGCTCACTCCGTACTAGCATTGTAACGCATTGATGCCTCTTGTGCACTAGTGTCGGTCCCTATTTTTGCATAATTTTTTCTTTCGTTCCTAAACCTCTCTTTCATAAGCCTACTTCTAGTTGAAATTTCCTAAGTCTTGAGTGTCTTGTGGTCTCTCTCAATCCTCCATTTAGTTTTCATTTGTGTTATTTTCTTTTGGTAAGAATTGGTTTTGATTTTAATTTTTTCTTCTCATTTGGTCGCTTGCAAATGATTTTGTTTATTGTTGATTGCTTAGATGATTTCTTGTTTTACTCCCCATTCTGAAAAGTGTAATTGAATCATTAATTGAACATTTGCATATTACTTTTCTTCATTTCAAAAATTGTGTTGAAAAGAAAAATATACATTCATTTTCATCTAGGTTTTGTCCGTGAAATTGTAACTCCCTATTGTGCAATTGCATATTTTTTCTTTCATTTTTACAATGAATATTAATCAAATTTGAATGTAATCTCTTTTAAATTTTGGAATATTCACCCAATTTCGCTTTGAGAACTCTGTTTTGAAGAATTATCTTGCATAGATCACATTTTCATAGTTAGAATTCTCATTTTCACAACATGAAAGTAAAGTGTTCATAGATTACATTGACATAGTTTTCAGGGGAATCGTGCATAGGTTACAGTGCATGGTTTGACACCTTTTAATTCTTTCAATTGAATTGGAATAATAAAATTGAAATATCTAGTTAGGAAGCTCTTGTTGGCTACATATTTGATTGTTGCATCATTGTTTTCACCTCTTCCATACACTAGATAACTTTCATTGAAATTAAAAAGAGTTATTTTTTCATATTAGTTGCATCATAGGTGTGTTTAGGTGACATCGGTTTTTGAGCCTTGAAACTAAAAGATAATTCAATGTGTTTAGGTGACATCGGTTTTTGAGCCTTGAAACTGAAAGATAATTCAATATTAACTTTAAAATTCATCTCATTTAACCTAAGTATTTGAAACTTAACAACACACATAGAGGTATAGGCTAGAGACGTGTTCCAGCATTGTTAAATGTAGGAGTTGTCATTGTTTTCCAATGTTTTATTTGAGGGGTGAAATCATGTTCCACATACAATTGCATAAGATCGTTCTCCACGCACCTTTGGGTATATCACATGGCTCTCCACACCTAGTAAGTATATGTGAATGCTCTCATTTAATGGTTGTGCATTAGAACATAGGTAATCGATATGATTGCATTGTATACTATGATACGCTAAACAAAACATTCAACGAGATTGCCTACATGTATGTTCAGTCCTTAGTTCACCAAGGTGTATATTGCAGTTCAAGGTTTCCTTGTAAAAATTTATGCCTAGTTACCCATTTATTTTTCCTATGTTTCTAATTTACAAAATAAATTAATTAATTGTGGAACAACATCCTCCCCATGGAACAACTTCTTAGTGGATCTTAGGTTGAGACTAATGTCAATAATTCTAGAGTCTACTAATCAAGGGAACCCCTATGATGGGAATCGTGGTCCTTTTTTTTGGAAATATTGGTGCTCCCTCTATGGCAATGTTGTCCCTCCCCATATTTAACATTAGTTTTCCATTTTCGTTATTGTCGATTCCTATGGTTCTCAATGTCCAAACTACTTCTCAATCGAGTTCTCCTCCACTTCAACAACATCAACCTCATGTTGATCCTAAAATTGACCTTTTTCCTTCATCAAGAATTTCTTCTTCATCCTTTCTTCCTCTTCGCCTTGTGAAAGTCTTGATTCTAGTAACCAGGAAGGTAAGAAGAAGACGAAAAGGATGAAGAAGAAGAAGAAAAATAAGAAATGGGTCAACCAAGAAACCATTGCTACAAATGCAACTAGTATAGACAGATATTCGAGTCAGCCCCACAAAGCTAAATTCCCTTGCATGTTATGTAAGGGTGAATACCTTCTTAGAGATTGTCCTAATATTCCCAAAGTATTAGAACTGTTTTCCATAGGCTCACATCTGCCTTTGTCGTCAACTTCTAGAGATCATGTTGGCGATAACCCTCAACTAGTGATATAAGGTCCATGGGAAAAAGGGTAAAGTCAAATTTCCTTGTAATTGATGTAAAGGGAGTCATCCTATTCACGTTTGTCCTTGTATGGATGAAGCCTTGAAAGTGTTGGACAATCCTATAGTTTCTCAGCCACGACTTACAGTTGGTTTCTAGAAGCATTCTCCAAGAGCCCCAATAGTTGATGAATTGATTGATTAGAATCTGAATCTAATAAAATACACTCCCTCTGAATATGAATCCCCTAAGTCTATTCTCGGCCAACCATTGGCTTAGAAAAATGTTGAATTGATTCCACCTTCATCTGATCATACCTTTCCCACAGAGAGTGAACTTCATACCACTATAGTTCTTCTCGTTTCTTCAGGTTCCAATGAAATGGTGGATAGTTCTCCCATTCCCATATCTCAGGGGGAAATCCTTCCATTCACAAAACACTAGAGAGCATTTATCCCATTCCCATTGTACAATGGGGCTGTTATCTCGTTCCTACAATCCCCCCTCCAAGTAGTATAGTCACTTTCATTGATTGGAGTCAACTGGTAGTATATCGCCTTCCACCTTACATTGCCTTTCAGATAATAGTGCATGCTTATAATGTGGTCATGTCTAGCACAATAATAGATGAATTCACATATGTTAGTATTATGTCCTCAACTACTTATTAAGACTTAGGTTCTCCATAGCTTGTGCCCGTTACCTAGAATCTATTGGCTTTTAACAAAGGAACTAGTCATCCATTAGGGATCCTTCAGTACAAGGCCCTTTGGGTTTTAATTTACTCCTTGGGCGTGACTAAGTATATGTCATGGGAGCTCTTATCTCTTCACTCTTTCGTGTGATGTGTTTCCTACATGAAGGAAGAATTGTGACCATTACTTGTCCTCATTTGACTCCCAATCGACCAATTTCCCTAAATGGTCCTTATATGCAAGTGGTATCTGATGCACCATAGGTTAATTATGTGGGTAACCTATCCCATTCACGCACCTACTACTGAAGATGAGCCTTTCATTTTTTTCTCAACTTATTTTGACCTAGGTTGGCTAGGTCATATGGTCAAACACTTATTGGGGGATACCTTCCAGATGTTTTTTCCCATCTGATGAAAACCTCTTGGAAGTCATGGACTCTTGGCAGTCGTGATCAAGATCAGAGAAAATTTCGTTACCTCTTCTCAAGCTCGTTAAAAAATGAAAAAAGTTGTCCCGAGCATAACTATTTTCTTGTGCGAGACTCATTAAAAACTAAAACAATTCCCCTTTCCAACTTGAGTATTTAATTATGTCTCATAAATTCCTAGTTGATTGTTTCACTTTATCCCGTAAATGAACCTTCATTTAATCCACCTGTTAGTACCCAACATTTTACTTAGGTGCATGAAATGAAGTTTGGGGGAAATGTACTTATTTAAAGAATGGTTTTTCCTCTATTTCAAGCTTGTGAAAAAATGAAACCAATTTCAAGCATAGTTTCCCATGTTTCAAGATTCTGTAAAAATGAAACCATTCCCATTTTACACAAGTCTACGATTGATAGACAGGTACTTTGAACAATATGGACGTTTCATTTCATGTTTAGGGAGAGAAGAATAGTTTAAGTATTATAGATTAAAGAAAGGAAGCATTAAGAAGAAATCTCTATGTGAAAGTGGATCAAGATAATCTAACGATTATCAATATATCTCAGTATGATAAAGGAATATTCATATATCAAACCAATTACATCAAAGAAATTCTCAAGAAATTATAGATGGAAGATTGCAAGCCAGTCCTTACCGCCATGGTAACCGATTGCAAGTTAAGATTAGAAGATTCATCAAATGATGTGGACCAAAGGTTGTATCTATCCATGATTGGTAGTCTCATATATGTGATAGCCTCCTACCGAGATGTGATGTAGGTAGTTAGACAAGTAGCATGATCCCAAGTAGTAGCAAAATAATCTCATATCAGTGTCGTCAAACGAATTATTCATTATCCTAAGAGCACAGTGGAATATGGTGTTTGGTATCCCAAAGGAAATGATCTGGTCATCCAAGCTTATACAGATGCAAATTGGGTAGGAAGTCTTAATGATTGTAAGAGTACCGGTGGAGGAGCATTCTGCCTAGGTGGTTTCCTTGTGTCATGGTTAAGTAAAAAGTAGTCTTCAATATTGTTATCCTAAGTGGAAGCAGAATACATTGTGACAAGAACTTGTTGTACTCAAGTTCTCTGGATGCAACAAACCTTCCAAGCTCTTCAAGTTATGTTTGATGAGCCTATTCCCATCTTTTGCAATAGCACGAGTGCCATCAATATCTCCAAAAATCATTTGATGAATTCCAAAATAAAGCACATTCCAATAAAATATCATTTCTTTAGAGAGAAGGTCACCAAAAAGAATATCAAACTTGAATATGTTGGCACAAAGGAAAAAACTGTTAACATCTTTACCAGACCATTACCACGTGATGCATTTGAGTATCTTTGCCAAAAGCTTGGGATTCTCCCAAGTTATCTTTAGAATCTTTCTCTTATCTAGCTAAGTAGAAAGGGGGAGTGGAGGTGTGTATAGGTCCACAAGATGATAGTTTCTGACGGGGAGTTACACTTTGCCATTGATGACAAAGACAAAGAGAAGGCAGTAGGAAGAGGTGCCATGATTGCAAGTGGAGTACTTGTACTTCTATCAATTCCAAATGGGATATTGTTGATCAGTGGTTGTCATTGATGTCAACCCAAGCAACACCAAGGGCTAAACTAATATTTCATGGGAATTTTGATTAAAAGATTACTTTATTATGAGTCAAGGATATTCTAGATGGGTTCTACTCAATTAGTTGTTTCCCTTGATATGTGACACACCAAGTAATTCTTCACGATTTGAGATATTTTCATTTTTGAAGTTAGTAACCCCAATTAGTGGGCTAAAACCCTATGGGGTTGTGGCATGGCACTAGTCATTTAATAGTCAATAATTAATAGTGCAAAAAAAAAATCTCCTAAAATCCCTCCAATGTTCACTTTTTGAGGGCCCTCTCAACTCAAGACATTCATATAAATAATGGCCCTCATATCTTCCTCTAGTAGGGATTTTGTGCCTTCAAACAGGTCATCTTGGAATTTTCGCTATAATTTTTTTGTATGATGCTTTGGAAGCTGAACTTAACACCCATTTGAGCAAAAATCTTGATGAATCTCATGACCAAATTTCAGATCTTGGTTTGCTATATTTTTTGGTATATGATATTACTAAGTTAGGGTTTTTGAATACTCCCGAATTCAATGTCAAATAGGTGACATTGGGAAAATCGACATAACTTTTTCTCTGAGAACTGGATTCAAATTCCATTAATAGTCACACAAATAGGACGTAATGTAGTTTGTTGAGTAGTGTTTTCATGGCTGAAGGTTACAACAGTGACATGGCACTTCGTAAAAGTTTGCTCTACTGAACTAGTCTATAATTAGGTCATTGCAGTAGATTGGCCATAACTTTTTCTTGAAGAATGAAATCTTAATCAGACCTATGAGGTTGGAAATGGGACTCAGAGGGCTACCACAGAAAACAATTTCAGACCCTGGAGATCCTAACTTACATATATACAACAAATTCAATATCGAGCTCCTAGAAGGAAATAAAAGGGATGCATTCAAGGATCACTGCAGTAAGGACCACACATCAATAGTTAAGAGTAAGTCTCCTACAACAAGGTATGTATGGTTAGTGTTTACATTTGAATTTTGAGTATCATCTCTGACATATTTTTTTGTAGGACAATGTAAGTATATACTGTGTCTGAGTTATATCTCTATATCTATCTATGTCACAATTAGTTTTTCAGACGCCCTATTCTTGATACTACACATTTGATGCTACATATCCTTAATGCTACACCTAGTCTACTAAATCTATATGATGTTGTAAGTTCATGTTACTTTTCTTGTCATAGATGATAGAATGGTCTCTATTTTTGTACTGAGAAAATGGTCCATCACAAGTCTAGGGTCTGTCATAAGTTTTTAATGCATACATCTTTAGGTTAGTTTTGGATGTAGTCTTGCATAGAGTTTGTGCCTATATCAAGAGTGGGAGTCTTTTCCTCCAACTCCAACAAGTCAACAAAAAAAGTGACAAGCACAGTTCAAGTACGAATTGTAATTTTAATTTGTATTTATTCATTGTTATCCACTTAAATGTGTTTTGCAGGCAGAGGTAAGTTGAAGGGTATTTTGTTTTGTTTTGGGATTCATTTCACTGGTCAAATTTTTCATGCAAGTAGAAGAAGATTCAAGTACAACTTCAAGAGTAGAAGTATCAAAGCAAAAGAAGCATTGTCACACAACATCCTTTCAAGACATAACAATCATCTATATATTGTGAAGAAGTTTCAAGCCCAAGAGTCATCATTGTAAAGTTGTAAAAGTCATTTGTAGAAGTTTCATCATTAGAAGAGTCATTATTGTAAAAGAGTCAATCTGCCTAGAGTCGAAATGACATTATGAGGAGGTATAGGAGTCTCTGTTTGGATGATGTCATGGTAGGGTTGTAGGTCATATTGTGATTGGGTGTTCAGTCTAAATCATTCTAGATCATATTATATCATGGATCATTGTTCCTGGTAGGAGGATCCACACTCTTGTCTCATTTCAGTCCTTATAAGGTGGCAGGGAGGTGCTAGGTTGGTGCATGAAGTCACCTACAGGTTGGAGCCTATGAACACTTCAGGGTGGTAGGTTGGTCTAGGAGGTTGGGGCATCCTTTGAGTTGACTACTAAAGAAACTAGGGCATTGGGGTATCCGTTGAGTGGGAGCTGGAGAAGAATGATTTTCTAGAATTTTATGAAGTTGTTTCTTTCATTTCAGTTGGCACTGAAGATTAAAGAATTTATTAGAAAGACATTCAATGGTTTTTGATCCAGAGGGGATTTTCCACATAAAATTCTCGTGTTTGTTTTGTTACTTTATTGACTTTTATTACTACATAAACATTAATAATAATTGGAGATCAACTAATCCTCTGAGAATATTTAAAAGTGCTAATTGCTAAGGAATATTGATTCACCCCCCCTCTCAGTATTTCCAACATCAATCACATAAGGCTTTGTAATGATGGAAAGGGAAGCTTAAATGCAAATAAATCCAAACATACCAACAAATCTCCTTAGGATTTAAAATCATAAATACCGTTACAATCCTTTAGTAACCAAAATCATGGTTGTGCATCGTTGTTTATTATTCATTAATATATCACATTGCAAAATCTCTTCGAATGGTAAATAGACTTATCTACACATAAGCCGTCAATATGTGATAGTGATATCACTGTATCCATTTATTAAGTATGAGATATGTTTGATTGTGATAATTTCATTATCACATTATCACAATCAACGATTTCGAGAGTAGTGGAGAATGGATATGGCCTACAGTTTTGAGTGATCGTGATTACGATAAGTGATGTGGCACATGTAGCGTGTCCATAGGTTAATACTAAGCGTGTCTTTCATTTTTTTTGCTACAACTTTATGATTTTCCTTAGGCATATTCTTTTAAATAAATAGATTCTATCGTAATCGGGGGAATTAGGAAGCATACAAGTGGGGAGCATGTTGATACCCTTGCGGTTTATCCAAACGCAGCAGCATTTCACTATCAGGATGTTCCTTGGTCTTATGATATATCACATTTTGTATAAGATTGTGATTCGAGGAATTTCCACCAAAAATGGAATATCATTGATACTTAATATTTCTTTAAAGGAATAGATACATTTTGGTTGTCAAGGGCTATCCTTTATCGCAATCGCAAGTTTCCAAAGAGTAAATAAAACTTTGTTTCCTTGAAATTTTGTTATATGTGATATTGTTGTGTTTTCTTTTAAGTTAAGCCTTATTCAAGTCCTTGAAGCCCTAATGAGGGTTTATCTATTAACAAATCAAATTTTATCTTAAGAAAATACCTAAACTAAACAATATTCCTATGATTTTTTATTTTTTAAGGGTCCCTATTTATTTGTAAAATCATCTCCTAAGTTCTTTATGTAAAATAAATGGGGGGATTGTTCCACAGCACAACATGCCCCAAAATAAATAAGTGTCAATGCACAATTATCTTTAAATAAATAAATAAGGGGGAAAGAAGAGAAGAGCTTCATGCACAGAGAGGTGAAGCATGAAACTCGACGAGGGTATTGTTTAGGATCACTAGTAGAAATTCCATGTTTGTGTTCCTGTGTGATTCTGTCATGGTACTGTCTAGGCCTCCTAGGAGTGGAGCAACACTAGAGATGAAGAATTATACTCTGAAAAATCTTAAGCTCACGAGGTGTACTACCCTTCCCAAACCGAAACATTGTGATTATGATGAGCCTTATGTTGTATTCAAATGAGAACATATATAGGGTACCATGTCTATTCATGGGTTAAGTGGGAATGCCAAAGTGATGTGCATGATGAATCATACTCTCTGAAGAACCTAGGCCCTTCAAAGAAGAAACTAACCAAGAAAAAGAAGTTTGATTCTACCAGTGTCTCACCAAGTGTTGTGGCAGTTGCAACAGCCTCCAAAATTTTTTCCTACACTCACATTTTGCAGCCTACTATCGATCCTATGATCAGTCATTCCTTAGTCACTTATTGGTTAGCTAATGATTTCAATATCCATTCTTGGATATAAAGTGTCATTCACACTTTTATATTTATATAGAAAGTGTCATAGTTAGGCATGGTAATTATCACTTGTCATACAAAGGAGAGTTTTGGTTTCCTTCAAGGGGAAATATTTGTGAAAATACGTTGTTCTCATCATATAGACATGTTTCTCACTTATTTCCAAAGTTTCAAAAACTATTACACAGGTCTCTTCATTATCATCACAAAGTATATCTTTGGTGTCACACTTCTTGTGAGTTGCCACAATGATTGTCACGTTCAGGGAAGTACGTTTTCATATGTTTTGGATAATCTACATTGTGTCACAAAGTGTCCAAGTGTGTGGTTGCAATGAAGTTCTGTCACTGTTCACATCGATTCCACTGATTCCACTCTTAGCCAAACTCTAGAATATTCCTAGCAACCTAGCCTCATATAGCCTTCCTAAAATAGCACTTTTTATCTTCAACCCTCAAGATTTTCCCTTGTCTGCTGGAACTGGGTAATGCACAAAAGCCCATCCTCCCTTGGCACCCAAAACTATGCATATCCTTCTTTTAGTGTCCTTTCCCTCAGCAAAACATCACTATCTCGAGAAACTGCATAGTTCTCTCCTTCAAGAATCCTTGAGCTCAACATTTCACAGTCTCAGCTGTGCATTCGCCCTTGCCTCCTGAAACTATGTAGTTCTTCCTCAGTGGGCACTTCACAATCTTATCCCTCAAGATATCCCCATCACTAAGCCTTCCCCACTGACCTAATACCAACAATGGCTTAGTCAATGGATTATCATGCAACATCTTAGGCTAGGTGTTTACCAAACTAATTGTTGAGAAATATAGGGCATTAGCATTAGGTGATTTCTCTTCTATTAATAACTGCTTGTGAATGATTTTTACTTCTTTACATTAGGATCTTCTTCTTATTAGTTTATTAGTGTTCTTCTTCATCCAAAAGTAACCATTGAATGAACATAAATAGACAAGAGACATAGAATGTAGGCTATGAGTCAAGGCCAAAACCTCTCACTGTTTGAGAGGAAAACACACACAATATTTTCTTATAGAGATTCCAATTGTCGAATACCAATACCGAGATACTTTACCTATTAGGCACTCCAAGTCCGAGACACTAGTTGCTCTATTTTTATTCTTGAGTCATATTCCTCTTCAACCTTCTTCAAAAAAAGATCATCTCTTCAACAAAATGAATATATATTAGGCATGGCATCGAAACATGTCAATGTAAAGTCACCAAGATGTGACCATTGCAACAATTGAAAGACACTAATACATTACCGAGGAATATCTCCTTTAGATCACCTGAACTGTGGCCTCTATATACCAAAATAATTTGGTTTCTTGATGCACCTATGATATACTATTGTGGCACCAAAATTTTCCTTCTAAAGTTCGAACGGTTGTTACTTTACTTATCTTTACCACTGTGATCTGAATTACACAGGTGAAAAAAATGTTATTGGGTGCTCACCAAACTATAGCCTTCACTCAATCTATGTGATTGTTTTTAGGGAACCAAAACAATCACATGATATTAAAGATAATCTGAGCTTCTGCTCTTCCGAAATAATAAAGAGACCCATCTAAACTTCATTGTGTCATTATATAAACTTCTCTTTGTCTTTGTCTACCGAAAAGGTTAAAGATATATTGAATTGTTTTATGTGCTAATGTGAAAATCCTTCACTCCTATTTATTGTGGTTTGTCTCATATATTAAGTGACGTGAAATTACAAATATATGTGTTTCCATATAATTTAAGCCGACATAAGTTTCTTTTTTGTTTTGACTCTGACTTAAGGAGTAGTACTAGTGCTTGTTGTTGGAGTGCTTTCTAGACATATTATAGACTCAAATACAATGTTATATCCCCAACAAGGACTCTTCAAATATGACATAGACACTTTAACTTTTAATGACAAATCCTAAGGATCTCAATGGGAGCCATTTAAAATAAAATCACTTGCTCATGAAACCCATGAAGCAAGGCTTACAAAAATAAATTTATTTTCTTCATTACATCATTCACAAAAGTCACAATTACATTTCACTATGAAGAGAGAACCTAGTTACACTTTTTAACACTACCTCTTAATGAGGGAGGTATTCATAATGGTACTTTGTCATTCTCAATCTAAAGAACTTCTCATAAGAAGAATCAGATTGGTAACCCATTTTTCTAGCATCATATCAACCAACATTGTCACATAAAAAGGCCTTGAATAACAACTCTATCAACATGATTAAAGCACAATGCTATTGAGACCAATGATTCATAGATACCAAAATCATTGTCTCTCAAGGTACATACTCCACTTTAGTGTTCACAAACTATGACCTTCTTTGGACTATTCTTATCTTGGGTAGCTAGTCCTCCAAGAATATCAGTCCACTATGACTACTCTTATCTTGGATGCCCTATCCACCTTCAAAGAGCATCAGATGCCATATGATTACCTAATCATCCATTCCTTCTTCACATATGAACACTAGAACTATGTGTTTATCTCTCCCTCTCAATTAGGGAGGATATAACAATTCCAATAATGGAATGTACTCATTCGTACAAAATGAATGTTCCTAAGCTCCATCTTGCCTTAGGAATTTCAGGCTCCGTCTTAGTTGGGGGCCTACAACTTCTTAAATAGTTTCTTTAAAGAGCTCCTTGCTTTGATGTCATGAAATTTTTTATCAAGGAGCCTTCATATTTCATAGCTTCTTCATAGGGCACATACCATCCATCACTTTCACCTGTAGGCCAGTCATGTCAATATTCCTTTCATCAAAAAATAATATATTCGTCTTCATCTCGCCTTGATTTGTATCATGTTGCTTTCGTCATGATATATTTTCAGAAGGATCTTACATCATTATATATAATCATTTTGTAAGTCATCCACGATTCTTCCCTCTCGTAGTCTTGCATAAGCCCATCCATATATTTGTTCAAAAAATAGCAAATGAACACTTAAATCGAAATTACCTTGGTGATTATCTTTCATGATGACATCTTCCAGTGTGCATCAACATCCTCCATGTTGACACATCTGCCAAAGATATCCATTGTCAAGGGTCTCCATATTTTTCAAACTTCCATCAGAGTCTTCATATATTTCTAGGAAATTTCCTATCAAATATTTCTTGTTATTTTGGATGTTGATTACGTTTGCCATGTTTTCATATCCCATGATATCTTCCTTGATTTATTCACACATTTCATTTACAGGAGCTTCCAATCAGATTTATTCAATTGTATGTGGCCATCTCATACTTCATATGAGGACATATTATATTGATTTATTCTAGTGTGACCCATGCCTTTCGGAAGGCTTTCGTAGGAGGAGATTCCTTTCCTCTCATCATTATTCTCATGATTCAGAAATGATCCATGTTTCCTGAAACCATACAACATGACTTTATAAAATCAAACATAAGAATGCATAGCTCATTTACGTTTATGTCATCTAGGCTTCTTTTAACAACTTCCTTGATCGACAATATCTTCAACGCCTTCATCTGCTTCATCTTTTATGTTGTCATACCATCAATCCATGAATTGGACAAGTTGGAGTTCGTCATGAAACACTTTCTTCCACTCTATATTGGTGAATCCTCTGATGAGGATTCCATGAGATAATATTGAGGATCTCACATGTCCTTATTCACGTGATGTTTCCCTTTCGACTGATGTTTTATAAGATTTTTCTTGAATGACTTCTTCCATTGATATTTTAATGAGGTTGCTAAGAGCTATCTACTTCAAGGTTGACTATCAGACATACTTCTTGTTTCTTATGGTGATGTCATTTGCTCATGTTTCTAATTTATCGATGATGTCACGATGCATCTTATTATTTATTATACCCATCTCCTATAAAATATTTAGGAGATATGACAATACCTTTTATGAGGGATGCTATCTTAACATAGCAAAGATATATTACTTCCTCTTTTCTTAGACTTCTTCTTTTTGGCTCCATTTCTTTGGTGATATACACTTCTTCTTTTCCTCTTTTTATATTGTCTCTTTAGGAAAATCTACTCTTGTAATGTCCATAATCCATAACATTGAATTTCATCTATTCTTCTTCTTTCTTTTTGATAAAATGGTTGAATCATTTCATTTGGTCCTTCAACACTTTTTTCCTCAACCTATCCCCTTCTATCTTTCATAGAAGTCAAAAGTTATTGAATGAGATAGTTGTCTTATCCTCATAGACATGGTTACCTTGGTCATCAGTTAGTGCATTTAGAATAATGAGGATTATCTCTCCCATATCTTGCAATTAATATCTTTATGAAGATAATCCTTTATCCTGTTATTCCCTTAATTTGAGTAGATCAAATCTAGGTGATGTGACCTTCTTTATCACATCTTCAAAGAATATCTATACCATTCGATGATATATATCTATTTGATGTCTCCAATACTACTATATGTGTTGGGTTGTGTTATATTCTTTCCACGACTAGCTCCCCTAGTTAATCGGGAGGTTAGAGGGGGGGGTGGAGCTCCCCCTTCATTGTGCCCATTGTGTAGTGTGGGCAGTAGCACCCCCTATATGGGGGTTTAATGGGGGTAATTATCCCAACTCTATGGGGTTCGGGGAAGTGCATCACGGAATTTTTGTTTGTACACTATATTAGGTGGGGTGAACCTACCTATGGTTTTGTGCATGGTTTTCACACATGGTTCTCGGCGCGATCGTTTTTAGTCTCTGGTATTGTATGCTTAGGCATGTCTATATATGTATTGTAACATTGAAAGGAACATAATGAAAAATTAAGCTAGTAGTCCCAGTTTTGGAATCCTGGGGAAAATCTCTATGTATATGTGTTTTATGTGTTATTCTCTCGCATTGTTTATTCTTCGTGTTTTAGAATTCGTATGCAGCTGATTTTTATATGGGGTTAAAACCTAAATTTGTTATCAAAGTTGTTTTGGCTTCGAGGGGACTCCTTTGTTTTTAGGGGGTTTTGCTCGGGCATGTCATAGACCCTGTTCAATGGGAGATCTGCGGGATCGATTCCAGTGGTGAAAGAAGGTGGCGACTAGTGAAAAGATAGAGATCAAGAAATTTAATGGTCAGAGTTTTGAGTTGATGAAACTCAAGATGGAGAATCTATTGGTGGATAAAGATCAATGGATCATGGTAGATCCAGATACTAAACAAATGGTAGTGTCTCATGAAGAATGGAAGAAGTTGGATCAGAAGGTAAAGAGCACAATTCGATTGTGTGTCTCAGATTCAGTATTGTTGAATGTATAAGGGGAAGCTATGATGAAGGCTTTGTGGGACATGTTAGGGACTTTGTACGAATCTATGTCTCTCGTGAATAAATTGTTCCTACGAAAAAAGTTGTATAATGTGAAGATGAAAGATGGAGACTCAGTGATCGAGAATTTGAACACATTTAATACTATAGTAAGTCAGTTATTATCTATTGATATTAAAATTTCATATCAAGATAAGTGCGTTAGTTTATTGTGTTCTCCACCAGATTCGTGGGAGAGTCTGGTTATTGCAATAGGTAGAAATGCAACTGCCTTGCAGTTTGATGAAATAGTCTCATCCTTGTTCATGGAGGAGATGAGGCAGAAAAATATGGAGAGGCAGAATGGTGATGCATTGTCTGTACGAGGAAGTCCCCAGAATAGAAACAAAAATAAGTCATCGAGTGGGATATCTAAATCTAGAGGGAGATTCGAATCTCCAGGAAAACCTGTAAACGTGTGATGGAAATGCATAAAGGAAGGGCACAACAAAAGGGATAGTAAGTCTAAAGCTCCTGAAAAAGGAAAGGGATCTCATGATGCTCCTTCTACAAAGGTGAAAACCACCTTAGATGAAGGTGGGTGTGTGTACACTGTTTTTTCATGTGCACATGTAGATAATGAGGCCTAGTTTATTGACTCAGGTGCATCCTTCCACTTCACTCCCCATAGAGAGTGGTTCTGTGAGTGTGAGAAATATGATGGTGTGTGATGTCTTCTTAGGGGATGACAGGAAGCTTAGAATCATTGGTGACAAAATAGTAAAGTTGAGGTTGCAAGGTGGAAGAATTAGAACACACTTCCAGGTGTTCTACATATTCCTGCATTGACCAAAAATATGATTTCAGTAAGCAAGATCGAGGATGCAGGTGTAAAAATAATGTTCGAGAGAGATACCTACAAGATTGTTTGGGGAGCACTGGTGTTGATCTGGGGAGTTTAGATTGGAACTCTATACAAATTGTAAGGTAACACTATTGTTGATGGGTTCAACAATTTTGTGGTTGCTCAAAGTGGAGCAGAAAAGGTAGTGGTCTGTAGAGAAAATACCTTGCTATGGCATGAAAGACTTGGACATATTGGAGAGAAGTTCCTTCAAATCCTTCATGGTAATGGTGTGGTAGAAGGTATGGCTAATAGCTCTCTGGATTTTGATTTCTATGAAAATTGTGTATATGGGAAGAAGAATTGGGTGAGTTTCCCCTCTAGTGGTAAGAGGGCAAAACAGATATTAGCGCTTGTGCACAGTGATGTGTTTGGACTTGTGAAGTTTCCATCACTGGGTAAGTGTGTGTCTTATGTATCATTTATAGATGATTTCTGTAGGAATACATGGATATATTTCCTTAAGAAGAAATTTGAAGTCTTTTATAGGTTTAAAAAATTGAAGGCTCTACTGGAAAACTAGACAGAGAAGAAGATAAAGGTGTCAAGGAAAGATAATGGTGGAGAGTATTGCAAGAAGGAATTTGAACAATTTTGTAAGAAGTGTGTTATAGAACAACATAATACTACTACATACACACCTAAGAAAAATGGAGTTGCAGAAAGAATGAATAAGATGTTGATGGAAAGGGAAAGAAGCATGCTCACAGGTGCCAAGTTAGGACAAGAATTCTCAGTAGAGATAGTGGAGACAACATGTTACCTTGTCAACAGATCACCTTCATTAGCGTTGGAGGGTAAGACTCCACAAGAGGTATGGACTGGTAAGAAACCCTTTCTTTGACATTTGAGGGTATTTGGATGTGATGCATATGCACATGTTCCAAAGGGCAAAAGAACAAAGCTGGATAGTAAATCTGAAAGATGCATATTTATTGGCTCTAAAGATGGTTTAAAGGGTTATAGCTTTAGAACCCTGTAATAAGGAAGGTTATGTACAACTAAGATGTGGTGTTCAGAGAGGTGAAATATGTTATTAAACATGAATTCAAACCAAAGGAACCTGTGAAGATAGAGTTTGAGTTTAAGGAGGAAGAATCAAACTCTATAGCAGAAGAGGAATGAGAAGATGAAGAGCCACAAATTCTAGTTATGAGAAGATCATTTGAAGAAAGAAGGCAACTAGAAAGCTATAGTCCATTTAATTTCTATTAAAATGTTTCTCTATCTATTATTGATGATGATCCCAAAATTGTTAGGGAATCAGTAGATTCAGAGGATGGAAAGCTCTAGAAAGAGGCCATGGTTGATGAAATGGCATCTTTGCACAAAAATGAGGCTTGGGATCTAGTGGAGTTGCCGGATGAAAGGAAACCCGTTGGCAGTAAATGGGTGTTTGAAAAGAAGACAAATGGATAAGAAAAGGTGGATAAATACAAAGGTTGGTTGGTGGAAAATGGTTATTCCCAGGTGCTGGGAATTGATTTTGGTGATTTTTTTTTCTCTTGTTCCGAAGGTAGCTTCTATTAGATTTATTTTATTTGTTGCTACTACTTTTGATTTTGAGGTAGAGCAGATGGATGTGAAGACAACATTTCCTCATGGGGATCCAGAAGAAGAGATGTACATGAAGCAACCTAAAGGCTTTACAGTGAATGGTAAGAAAGAACTGTTATGCAAGTTAAAGAAGTCTTTTTATGGGTTAAAATAGTCACAAAGGATGTGGTATCAAAAATTTGATACATTTATATGGGGACTTGGCTTCACCAAAAGAAAAGAAGATCACTGTGTGTATTTTAAACTAATTGGCTACCGTGTTCTTTATCTGGTCTTGTATGTGGATGTTATGTTGCTGATTGGAAATGACAAAGAAATTATCTAGGATTTGAAGACCTAGTTGTCCTCCAAATTCGACATGAAAGATCTTAGTGTTGCAAACTATATTTTGCGCATGGAAATTAAAAGTGATCGAGAAAGAGGAAGCTCTGGCTAAACCAGAGGAAGTATATTGAGAGAATATTGTAGTGGTTTAATATGTAGGATAGAAAACCGGTGAAGGTTCATATTCTTGTAGGTGTAAAGTTATCTATTGAACAGTGTCCAAAGACATAAGAAGAGGGAGAGGAAATGTCCCATGTTCCATATATTAGTGTAGTCAGTAGCCTCATGTATGTGATGTTCTATATTAGACCAAATATTGTACATGCAGCAGGATTATTGAGCAAGATAATGTGAAAACCAGGGAACGAGCATTATACAATAGTGAAGTGAGTTTTCAGGTATTTGCATGGTGCTAGCGATTATGGTTTTTGCTAGAAAGGAAGAATAGGATTTGACCGAGTGTTGGATATCTGTGGCTTTGTTGATGCAAACTCGGTTGGAGCTCTGGATCAGAGAAAATCTTCAAGTGGGTATGTGTTTATCCTATTTGGAGGTGTAGTTAGTTGGATGTGTAAGAAATAATTTGTAGTGTCACTATCAACTACATAGGAGGAATACATGGCAACCACTCATGCAAGCAAGGAAGGAGTCTATTTTGCAGATATTCTGTTCAAGTATGCGATTAGTACATGGAGCTATAAGAACATACTGTGATAGCCAAAGTGAAATTTTTCGGTAAAGAATCTTGCCTACCATTCAAAGACACATTGATATTTAGTATCATTTTGTGAGGGATATGATAGGAGAAAAAAAGGTGTTGGGATATGATAGGAGAAAAAAAGGTATTGCTAGTAAAGGTGGAGACTTTGAAGAATACTACAGATGCATTTACAAAATCTGTGAGCTGTGAGAATTTCTCTTGGTGTAGATAAACAATGGGCATTGCAGGGCTGGATAAATGACTAAGCTCTCCTATGGCCCCCTGTGGAAAGAAAACAATAAGTGGGAAACTGTTGCGTTGTGTTATATTCTTTCCACAACTATCTCCCCTAGTTAACTAGGGGTTTAGAGGAAGGGTGAAGCACCTGCCTTGTTGCACAGCAGGGACAACAGCCCCCCCTGTATGGGGGGTTTGAGGGGGGTGGTTAGCCCTCCTTGACAAGGTTTAGGGCAGCTCCCCAAAGAATTTTTTTTGGACCCTATATTAGGTGGGTGAACCCATCTCTTGTTTTGTGTATGGTTTTTGCACATGGTTTTGGGCACAATGGTTTTCGGTCCATGGTATGATCCAGGTGGATGTTGGTGGCCACCCACCTATCCCATTTCGACCCCCGCAACTGTCTCTTTCAGTTTTTCAGTTTCCGTAATTGTAGCACAATTTACTATTTTTAGCAGTTTTTTTCGGTCCTAAACTTGCGGAGCCGTTTTGAGGCCCTAAACGACATTTTTTGGGAAATCTGGGGGAAACATGGGTCCATGGACCGATGTTGCCCTTCCCAAAGTAGTATTTCTCGGATAGATCTTTCTAACGAGCTATCATACGCGTCAAACGGAGATCGTATGCCAAAGTTACGACCCTGGGAAATTGATGTACCAATTTCCCAAAACGGGGCCCACAATTTGGCGTTTCATCTTCTGGGGTTAGGCTTTGGAATGTGAAGGGTTTTCCATTGTTTCTCAACAATAAATAGGCCTTCGAGCCTCATTGTAACACAAGTTAGGAACAGTTCAAAGGCATGTGTTAGGACTCCACTATGTATCATTTTTGTTATATATTTTGACACCACTTTACCCTTATAACCATGATTAAAAAGAATCCCATTATCATTTTCATCCACTTTATCCCAAGGTATACAAAAACCTCTTCTTTATTATATGTTTAATCTGTTTTACATTTAATTCCATAATACTCTTATATTTTATCATTAATTAAAGTGTATCGTTGCTAACACAAGTCCAAAGATCGCAGATAAGTTATATGTGGCCGTTGCTGAAACAGCTGACTTAGTTGCTGAAACAGCCGTCAAGCACGCAAATTCCGTCAGGCGTAATTTGCGATTCTGGAAGAGCTTTTTGTGGAATAGTAGCAGCAGTATGAAGACACGATTACCTAGATCATCCTAAAGATAGCATTCTTGTTGTCTCTGTTGTAACGGTATCTTTTTATGAAGAACCGAATAGTCCTGTTTTGGGAAAAAGAACAGATTTGAGATAATATGGATTTGCTCTCATGTAAATTGTAAATGATGTCTCCTCTTTAAAAAGAGGAGACATCATCATTAGAAGGGGTCAGTTGTTGTAAGCTAAGATAAGGACATTGTGTGAGAACTGGAGCTAGTCTCCATCTGTAATATATCAGTTACTTTGACAGATGAATAAATTCTTTTGAGCGTTCCAATTTAGTTCTTTCCCCCGGGGAATCTTGTGAGAGGGAAAGGGCCCGCCTTTCTCACAAGATTCACCCTTGGTTCCTGTAAATTGTTTAACTCTTTGTGTGTCTTTCATTTTACTTTAATTCTGTTGTTGGACACTAGTCACACAGTTTAGTAATACTCTGTTTCTTTACCATTGCATGTATTGAATGCATTTACTCTTGAAAGTTGAGAGACTTGTTTCTATGGATTGTATCAATGAATGATGTCAGGAAGCAGGTGCTGAAGATTCCTGCATAAAGGAATAGGGTCCTGCTCCCATTAATTGTTTTCCTTTGTCTGCAGTGTGATTAGAAGTAAGAGAACAAGTGCTCAAGGTTCCTGTTCATGGGAATAGGGTCTTGCTCTCTTGAAGTTACCTTTCTCACAGTGTGATTAAGTGTCAGGAATCAGGTGCTCAAGTTCCTCACTAACGAATAGGGTCCTGTTCCTGCTGTGGTTGATTGATTTCTTTCTTTGCAGATTGATGTTCCTTTGCTTGGGTTGTAACTGCAATAGAGAAATTATTGCTGCTATAACTAAATTGACTTCAACTTTGATTGAGTAGAGTGTGAATCAGTAGATTGGTGAGATTAATAATTGTGTGTTCTTCTTTTACTACAACCTTGTTTCTACTTTTGAAATTGAGCATATCCAGTGCGTGATTATCTTTGAAATAAAAAGACTTCCTCGGGTTGACAATTTATGTGGAGCTTGAATTGTGAAAGCAATTAAAGCGACCAACATTTTGGCGCCATTGCCGGGGAAGGTAATTATAGATTTCAAAAGCATTAATCTTTTCATTCTAAATGTGCAGATTGTATGAGACGACACGGAAACCAAAAGAAAACTAACCCCACAGGTGGCAAAGGCAAAGGCTGGGGAGGAAGAAAAGCTTTTATTGACGAGATCGTATCAAAGGCTGAATCATCACAGAGATTAAGTTCTCGAACATCAAAACTTTAGCACTCCCCTCAGTCAGATTACAAAACAGAGGAAGTTGTGGGTCCTGAAAATATAGAAGAACCAGCAGTCAGTGCTGGAGAGTTAGAGGAAAGTGTTAGTAGATCAGCAGAGTACATTGAGGAAATAGTAGAAAGCGTTGGACGACCGGTAGAAAACATCGAAGAGCCAATAGAAGATCTTGATGATCGAGCAAGTGTAGTAGGAGAGCCAACAATGGAAGGAAACAATGATGGTTTCTTTGGTAGAGGACGTGTAGATCCTGAAGAAGAAAGAAGGGATGAAAATTCCCTCTCTACCTTGGGATTCCCTATCAGTGATCTCCCTGCAGGAACAATGAAAAATATTCCATTGTCTGCTTTACCTAACTTTCATGGTTTATCCTCTGAGGATCTGGATGAATTTCTTTTTGAATTTGATATATTATGCAGAAGTTATGACTATGTTACTAATGCTCAAAAGTTGAAACTGTTTCCAGCCACCTTAAAAGGGAATGCCTTAAGATGGTTTATGAGCCTTGGAAGTCAGGTAATCACAACATGGGAGCAGATGAAACAAAAATTTCTGCTTAAATATCAAGACTACTGCCAAACGAGAGAAAAGAAGGATGAACTATTTAATATGGCACAAAAGCCAGATGAAAGTCTGGAGGACTATATAGAAAGGCTGCAGTACAACACACAGAGATCTGATCATCCAGACATAAGTAAGGAAATTCGCAAAACAATATTACTTAGAGGGTTAAGGGATGATTGTTTAAATATGTTAAACATGCTTGCCAAGGGAGATATATCTAAGGAATCATATGATGAGATCTGTGAACTTGCTAAGAGGTGCTCTAGGGGAGCTGCAAGAAACAGAACAAGAGATTCCACCTATTCAAGAGTGCAGAAATCAGCCAATGGAGGAGAAACAAGAGCCGAAATAGGTAATTTACTTGAAGAATTTAAAACTGAGATGTTAATCTCTTTTGCTTCACAAATTGACACTTTGCAGGTTAAGAAGAAGCAGGCCGAAGCAGAAGCAACTCTGGCTGTCTTTTGCCCGAAATGCAGAGACAAACATCCACTAAGGGAATGCCCAATGGATAAAATACCGATCTGTACCATTTGTGAGAAATATCATGAGACACAACAATGCCCATCTCTGCCAGGAATAAAAGCAACATTGCAGCCAACAGAGGAAGAAGTTGAAGCAGTTTACCTGCTAACTCAAAGAAGACAATGGCAACCAAAAGGACAAGGTATGAACTCTAGTATGCCATTTAATCGTTGGAACAATTATTCTGCTTTTGGCCAAAACAAATTACCCTCCCTTCAACCAAATGCAATACCCACCCTTCAACCAAATGAATTTCCCACCCATGCAGCAAATGCAAAACCCTCCCTTTGTTGATCCTTCAATGTGGACTCCTTGGCCTCCACAGCAGCCATCTTCTTTCAACCCTTGGAATTCAAATTGGAGAAGTCAACCACTCCCGTATCCAAATCAATTGCCTCAATTCCAGCAACCACTCCCTCTGCCATCAAATGCCCCACCAAATAACCAAATGAGACCCTAGCTACCTGTGCAACCAAATCCTAACCCCAATAATAAAGTTGTGCAAGTCATGGATATTCAGAATCAGTCTATATTTCCTACTATGCAATGTAATGATATTCATTTGAGATCTGGAAAAATAGTAGAGCCTATTATTGATGACATAACTCCTTCTGATTCGGATAAAAACAAAACTGAGAAACATAAAGAAGCACAACCACCTCCTAACAAGAATGTTGAAATAACAGAACCACCATTCCCCGAGCGTTTGGTTTTAACCAGAACAGCTGAAACACCTGCTTTTAACTTTCTAGGGGAATTGCAAAATTTTTATATTAAAATTCCACTTTTACAAGCATTAAAAGATGTACCAATTTATGCCAGAACATTAAGGGATATTTGTGTTAAGAAACCTAGTAGGAAAACCAAGGACCCCCTTACAGTACATGTGATGGGAGACTTGTCTGCATTAATGTCCGGAAAAGCCCCTCCTATGAAATATGGTGATCCCGGTCATCCTACTGTCACAGTTCAGATTGGTAAAACAATGATTCCCCGAGTTCAGGTAGATTTAGGTGCTGCAATTAATATAATGACTCTTGAAACTTCACAATTGTTACAGCTGAATAACACAATCAGAGATACACCCACCATTTTAGAGTTGGCTGACCGTTCTACAATTAAACCTGAAGGAGTTGTTGAGGATCTGCTTATTTCAGTTGAATCCTGGAAATACCCAGCTGACTTCGTTGTATTGCAGACGAAAACAAAGCTGGGGGGACACCCCTTAATTCTAGGAAGGCCATGGCTGGCCATAGCTGATGCTTTTATCAGCTTCAGATCTGGTTCAATGACGATTTCTAATGGTTATGAAACAAAACAGCTTACTCTTTACCCCCATGCTACACCAGTAGTTAATAATGAAGATTCTATATGGATGGATTATGATGATAATGTTGTTCAGCCCATTCTAACTATTGGGCAAGATTTAACTCTTAAAGACAATACAGAGGATGAGATAATTAATAATTTTATTTGTGAACCTTCTTCTGTCATTGCTGAAACACACAATCAATTAACTGCAATTTTTGAAACTGATGTGAAAGAAAAGATTGAATCTGAAGATTCATCTCAGACTTTAACCACAATCTCATCTAAAAGCATAACAGTTGAAATTGAACCTGGCAAGACATTAAACATAAATCCTGACTTAACAGATGCTGAAACACAGCAATTAATGAAGTTATTGCATGAATATAAGGAGGCATTTGCATGGGATTACACGGATATGAAAGGTATTTCTTCTTAATTATGTACTCATCGAATTTACATTAAAGAAGGATACCGACCTGTTTGTCAACCCCAAAGACGAATGAACCCTAATTTACGAGAAATTGTTAAGGAAGAACTTCAAAAATTGCTTAATGCAGAATTTATTTACCCCATATATGACAGTGAATGGGTTTCCCCATTAGTAATTGTCCCTAAGAAAAACGGGAAATGGAGAGTATGTGTTGACTATAGAGCTTTAAATAAAGCCACTCAAAAGGACCACTTTCCTTTACCCTTCATTGATCAAGTGTTGGACAGTCTGGCAGGGAAGAAGTTCTTTTCCTTTTTGGATGGATTCAGTGGGTATAATCAGATAAGAATTGCACCCCAAGACCAAGACAAGACCACTTTCACTAGCCCCTGGGGAACTTTTCCCTATAGAGTTCTTCCATTTGGGCTATATAATGCACCAACAACTTTTCAAAGAGCTATTATAGGAATTTTTTCTGATATGCTGAATGATTCTATGGAAATATTTATGGATGATTTTACTCCTTATGGTGTGTCTTTTGAAGATTCATTACAAAACCTTGAGAAAGTACTTAAAAGATGTATACAAGCTCACCTCTCCCTAAGTACTGAAAAATGCCATATGATGATGAGCGAAGGAATAGTGCTTGGACATTTTATTTCATCTCAAGGTATTCAGGTAGATCCATCTAAAATATTGGTCATTCAAAATCTTTCTGTTCCTAAAACTCAAACTGATGTGAGAAGCTTTCTAGGGCATGCTGGATACTACAGAAGATTTATTAAAGATTTCTCTAAAATAGCTTCTCCGTTATTTGTCTTGCTTATGAAAAATGCTGAATTTAAGTGGACTAACTCTTGTCAGAAAGCTTTTGAAGAACTCAAGCATCAGTTGTCTACTACTCCTATTTTGAGGGGGCCTGATTGGAATCTTCCGTTTCACATATCTTCTGATGCTTCAGACATTGCAATTGGAGCTGTTTTGGGACAAGAGGAAAATCATCTTCCCTATGCTATATACTTTATCAACAAGAATATGACCCCAGCTGAGCTTAACTATACAGTTACCAAGAAAGAATTTCTTGCAGTAATCAATGCCATTAATAAATTCCGACACTATATTACTGGTTATTTTACTTTTGTGCACACTGATCATTCAGCTATTAAATATTTAATGAACAAATCTGTCACAAATGCTAGCGTTACCAGATGGCTATTATTATTGCAGGAATTTGACATCACAATTGTAGATCGGCCTGGTAAAGAAAATGTGGTGGCTGATTTCCTTTCATGGTTAAAAACTGACAATGATATTCCAGTAGATGATTCTTTTCCTTATGAGTATTTGTTTGCAGTTTCTGCTCACTCTCCATGGTATGCAGATATTGCTAATTATTTGGTTGCAGGAAAATTACCATCACACCTATCATACAAAGAAAAGAGAAGAATTGTTCAACAAAGTGCCAGGTACAGCTGGATAAATGGGTGTCTTTTCTATACTGGGCTTGACCAGGAGATCCGAAGGTGCATAAGACAAGATGAAGTGTATGACAGATTGAAAGCTTGTCATGATGGCCCTTGTGGAGGGCATTTCGCTGATAAGAGAACAACACACAAAATTCTGAGGATGGGTTACTATTGGCCCTCATTATTTAAAGATGCAAAGAAATATGTAAGGGCTTGTGACAGCCGCCAAAGAATGGGTCAACCCAATCATAGAGATCAAATGCCATTAAACCCCCAGGTAGTTTTTGAACCATTTGAAAGATGGGCCTTGGATTTCATAGGACCCATTAACCCTCCATCCAATCAAAGAACTTATATA
The DNA here is from genome assembly GCA_000404065.3 of Pinus taeda. Taxonomy (NCBI): domain Eukaryota; kingdom Viridiplantae; phylum Streptophyta; class Pinopsida; order Pinales; family Pinaceae; genus Pinus; species Pinus taeda. The sequence continues at coordinate 45,794 of APFE031373250.1, forward strand.
TTAGTCTGTACAGACTATATGACTAAATGGGTGGAGGGCAAAGCACTTATTAGAGCCAATGAAGAGGCTGTCCTAGCTTTCTTATTTGAAGAAATCTTCACTAGATTTGGAATTCCTAGAGAGCTAGTTACTGATGGAGGACCTCCATTCAATTCTCATGGTTTTAAATCTACCCTTCACAAATATCATATCCAACATAGAATGACTACACCATACCACCCCCAGGCCAATGGGCAGGTGGAAAGCACAAACAAAGTTTTAGAAGCCATTCTAACTAAGACAGTGAAGGACAACCGGAAGGATTGGTC
>APFE031373252.1:0-11296 GCA_000404065.3 Pinus taeda
GGAAGAAATAAAAAAAGATGGAAGAATAGATGCACACACACACAAATACACAATTCTTTTTGGACTAAGTCCTCGGAAAAACCCAACTCGGGAAACCGGTGTAACAACTGAGGGTTTAACATTATGAGAAGTAAATCTGAGTACAAGACTATGGATGCTCAAATCTAGCAATCCATACAGAGAAATGATTGACAATAAATCTAGTGAGAAAAATCTCACTCCCACAGGAGATCAGACATTGACCTTGGCTCAACTTGAGCTGCTCTTTGCTGCCTTTGCGCAGTCACTGCGTCAGTCTACGCAGTACTACATCCTCACAACTCGGAACTGCTTTCCCTTTCGCTATTTGATTTGTTGTTGTTTGGAAGATGGATACTCTTAAATCATTGCTTCTCCCCAACAAAATACCTCTCTGAAGCACTGCGTTGCCTCTTTGTGGCACTCACTGCCTCTCTGCAGTGCACTCACCGGAACTAGAAAACTTCCTCTGACCTTACTATCCATGCCCTTCCTTCACTGCTTTGAGCTAACTAGCTCTCTCTCCGACAACTCAACGCTGCTACTTAGGAAATCGATCTGCCAGTGAAATCGAACTGCTGGTGTGTTTTTTCCAAGCCCCATTGAGTTTCTTCTTATAATCTCTCGTTGAGACATCAACGACCACGATTAAAACTTAACTGATGGCTAAGATTAACTAGAACTCAATCCAAGTCTTTTTCTAGAAGAATCTCACCATGACTTAATTAATATCCTTTAATTAATCGTATTTCCTAAGTTTAGACTTGGGAAATCTTAAAAACTAATTAATTATTTTAATTAAGTCGTCTCTAGGTGGAATTTCCGAAAAGACACTTTATAAATTCAATCATATTAAGATATATGGGGAGCTCTGATGGGGTTTGCGTGCCGCGTCCGCGAAGGTCAAGGCTAGCCTAGCCGCAGGAACCGCAGGAAAATAGGCCGCCTCACCTGATCGGCCAGCACAGTAGCAGTCTACGGTAATTGGTTTGGTTCAGGCTCCTGGAACGGTTATCGGCGGTTTGACCGGGATGGAGGACACCGGGTTCACGGACCTCGTGGACTACTCCGAGGATCCATTAGAAGGGAATAATATATTCGGAAACCCTAAGTTCCCGGGTTTCGATACAACAGATGTTGAAGGGGAAACCACACAGCACATCATTCCTGAGGTCTCCCTGCTGGATCCACTCCCCCCAGCGCATGATCTGGGTGCTCCGCTGCTCCCGCCTGGAACTGCTGCTCATCTACTCTCCTCGCTTTCACCAGACTCCTTGGCAATCGACCCGCTTCCATCACCGCAATTCGATCCATCACTAGCACAAGTTGAGATACGGGGGACCGCAAAAAAATCCCAATAAGAAGCAAGGATTCGGTCATCGAGTAGTTTCTACACACTGGCACTCAATGTTCAGCCTCCAAAACCCTCCCCCCCGGTTAGGGTTTCAAATCCCCTCATAGATCACCCGAAAGCACCCTGAACGAAGAAGAGGAAGACGAAGTGCATCAGAGCGACGAAAAAAGATATCACAGTAGCCTTTGGAGACCCCACCGACTTCGAGGATTCTATGGCACTGGCTCGATCGGTCCTGGTTGGACATGTGCGGGGGCATACCTATTCGGCGAAAAGATTGACGCTATGGGTCAAAGAAATCTGGGGTGCTCTACTCACGGAATTTCCAGAGGTCCAAGAGCTTCCGAGGGGATGGTTCTCACTCCATTTCGCAACCGAGGCATGCATGGACACAGTACTTGCACAGTATTGGCACATTGAAATGGCACCTGTGCTATTGAAACGATGGAGTCCCCTATTCGATCCTGAGCGCGAACAGATTGGAGCAGGCCCACTGTGGGTGCGGCTGCCAGGGCTTCCATTACAATATTGGATGGAGGAAGCTTTTATCAGAATTGGGAACGCGCTGGGCACATACTTGGACCACGATCGATCATATATAGATACAAAGAAAAGAACATTAGCAAGAATTCTGGTGCATCTGGATACACGGGAAGGATTGGAAGAAAAAATCACTCTAAAATGGGGGAAATTTAGTAGACTACAGATCCTGGACTATGAAGGTGTACCTTTGCGCTGCAACCGGTGCCACCAAGTGGGTCATTTATTCAAGGATTGCCCATTGAATAAAAGACAGGAAGGATCTCCAATCATCTCGCTCGCGGCATCCAGAGGTGTCTCCCCGACCATTCTCTGCCCTCCACAGAGCAGTGCGGCACCTCAAGGCGCTCCAGAGAAGGTAGAAGTGCACAAGACAGCCCCGCCCTCGCCTCCACTGACTAGGGCTAGGACAGCTGCAGCGACAGCACAAGCTCCAAGCACATCACTTATTCCTCCCTCTTACTCTCTTGATCTCTCATCTGTATATGTGAATTCAATTGCATGCACCATGGCACAGTGCACTATCCCTCCGCCCCCTCTAATTCCATCCACTGCTCCGCCCTCATTGCCTCCCACATCTTCACCCTCCTCGAATTCATCCTCCAGATCGACTCCATCCCATCCATACTCCCTGCGCCCTACACCCTCCCAATTGGAGGTCTCTTAAACTCAATACGGGTTAGGCTTGGTTCCACTCGGCTCTGGTTTCCTATCTACCTGGGGTCGCAAATCAAATCTCAACAAAGCCATTAGGCATGCTGGCGCGGAAGTGGCTGCTGGGCGCCAAGCCACCATCGATGGGGTCCTTAGAGCATCAAAACCCCCTAAGATTGGTCCCCCATGAAGTGCCTCTCATTTAATTGCAGGGGCTTGGCTAGTACCCCTAAAAAACTAGCCCTTAAACGACTTTTTGAGGTCGAATCTCCTGATATCATCCTCCTACAAGAAACCCTAGGCCCTGCAGAGTCCATCACTCAAGCCCTCTCCTCCCTATCGGCAAGATGGAATTTCCTTGCATCTGATGCATTAGGCAGATCGGGAGGACTGGCGATTGGGTATAACCCCAAATCAATCAGATTGGATTCCTCTTGGGGAGGCCATGGTTTCATGGATGCAGATATATTCTCTATAGACCTCGGTCTCACCCTTCGTATCGTCAATATCTATGGACCCTGCCATCAGCGGGAAAACTTCTGGAGTCACCTACTCGACTGCAACCTGATGACTCTTGACCGCATCATTCTGGGTGGAGACATGAACTTTTCTCTGGGGTTCAGGGAGTCATGGGGTTCAATGGCCCAAGCAGATCCTATCACAAACTTTATTAAGAGCTTATTGGAGCAGCACGACTTCATCGACATCCCTATGCAGAAGCCTCTTCCCACATGGAGAAATAGAAGGGTAGGGACCGCTGCTCTGGCCCGTAGACTGGATCGTTTCCTGATGAGAGGCCCTCTGATTCAACAACTTCACTTCTATAAACAGTGGGTGGGTAATGGGGGCATATCCGACCAATCCCCCATTATATTGGAAATCCTGTGCAATCATCAGAAGCCAAAAGCGCCATTCAAGTTTAATCATACGTGGCTACAGGACCAGAGCTTCACAAAATTGGTCACGGACTATTGGAGAACACATCCCATTGACAGAGAACCATCGATGGCTAGAGGGTTTGTTAAAAACCTAACGGAACTTAAACACATTGTGATTAACTGGGCCAAAGATAAGAAGATAAGGGAAGATGTGCAGCTCACGACAGTGGAAGAAGAACTGCAAGCTCTTTTGGATGAAAGAAACCTGGGATTCATAGCGCAAGAAGATAAGGCTCGGCTGGTGGAACTGGAAAACCAGAAGAAGAACATACTTAAGAGTAGGGAGGAGTCGATCAGACTGCGCAATAGAGCTACTTGGCTTAAAGCCGGAGATGAAAATTCGAGATTTTTCCACAATTACGCCAAAGGAAGGAAAGTGACGAACACCATTTGGAACCTCCCCCTACCTGAAGGTGGATTGGCGGATTCCTTCAACAAACTTTCTCAATTCGGGACTGCACATTTCAGGGGAATATATAAAAGCCCTGCTGGCATAAATCTGGCCGAAATCATCAATGTGGCTTCTCACTTCCCCAGATTTGTAGAGGAAGAGGATTCTGATGATCTATCAGCACCCGTCACTATGGAAGAACTGGAAAGCACACTCAAATGGTTTCAGAAGGAGAAAAGCCCGGGGCCGGATGGCTGGACAATAGAGTTCTACACCGCCTTTTTTGAACTTTTGGGAGGAGATATCCTTAAGGTGGTTGAGGAGAGAAGAACATCGGGCAATCTTTATAATGCCATCAACTCTACTTTCATCGCCCTCATCCCCAAAACTGATGCCCCTGCCTCCTTTGATGATTACCGTCCCATATCACTATGTAATGTGCTCTATAAGATTATTTCGAAGATCATTGCCAATAGGATCAAGCCTATCCTATCTCGACACATCGCCCCCCAGCAATTTGCCTTCCTGGAAGATAGACAGATCCATGAAGCTATTGGTTCCGCGCAAGAAGCGATTCATTCCATCTGGACCAAACATCTCAAGTGTATCCTTCTGAAGATAGACCTCTCCAAGGCCTTTGACTGAGTCAGTTGGCTCTTCATCAAAATGATTCTTATCCATATCGGTTTCCCCCTCGCCCTCATCAATTGGATCATGGCCTGCATCACATCTCCTACCTTCAGCATCTTGATCAATGGATCTGCCTCACACTTCTTCCACTCCGAAAGAGGGCTGTGACAGGGCTGTCCTCTCTCACCTCTCCTCTTTTTATTGGTCATGGAAGCTCTAAGCCGGCTAATCATCTCAGCTAAAAGGGATGGGTCAATCAGGGGCCTCAAAATCACTGATGAATGCTACCTCACTCACCTATTGTTTGTAGATGATGTCCTAATCCTATTGGATGGCAGCATTCAGGACACATCTACTTTCATACGCATTCTAGGCCTTTTCTCACATGCAACTGGTATGGAAGTAAATCGGTTGAAATCCACTATCACTCTGATGGGTACTACAACAAACGAAACCCATGTGGCAAGGCAGGCATTTCCATACACTCCACAGCCATTGGACAGGGGGCTAAAATATCTTGGATATTGGTTAAAGCCGACATGCCAAAAGATCGCAGACTGGGTTTGGCTGATAGCAAAAGTGGAAAAAAGATTAACTTGCTGGAGCCATAGATACCTATCCAGGGCTGGGAGATTAACCCTGATCAAATCAGTTCTTGAAGCAACGCCGGTATTTTGGATGGCACTGGCTTGGATCCCTCAGAACATCCTGGAAAAACTACAACAACTATGCAACCGATACTTATGGGCAGGCAACCAGGATAAGCGTATCTTTGCCTGGATAGGCTGGAATAAGATAGCTTTACCAAAGAAGTGGGGAGGCTGGGGGTTAAAGGAGCTCCCTACATTTGCCAAAGCCTTGGCGGGGAAAATGGGTTGGGCCCTTCTGACGTCCCAAAGCTTATGGACCAGAATTACCTACCACAAATATATCTTGCCGCTCAGCATCATCAATTGGGCTAGACTCCCAGTTTGGAACAAAACAGGCATATCATCTATATGGAAGGCCCTCTTACACTCACTGCCATTAATCAGAGATAACTTAATATGGCGCATCAGAGATGGGAATAGGGCAAGGATCGGGCTCGATCCTTGGGCAGGCAGTGGTGGGAGACATATACTTCCCTGAGAGCTGGTGGAACACCTCTCAGCTCAAGAAATCAATGTAATCTTGCAGATTGCGGATCGTGAACAATCTGATATATTCCACCAGGCATGGAAATTCGCACAGCAGCTAAACCTCCCCAACAGATGGCACCCAGCTTGGAGAGCATACAGAGAGGCTCTGCAGGAATCTCACATTCGAATTACAGAGGGGCAGGACGAACTCATTTGGAACTTGGCCGAATGCGGCCTTTACACCCCCAAGGCTGGCTACCTTCAGCTGATCTCTCACAAGAAGCCCGACACCACTGCTAGCTGGTGGCAGAATATCTGGAAATTAGATGCATCACCTCGATCAAAGCTCTTCACCTGGTGCATCCTTCGAGATAAAATACCCACTGGAGAACATCTCATGAAAAGGGCACAGTATGGTCCTACCTGGTGCGTTCTTTGCAGAGAAGCCTCAGAGTCTACAGAACACATTTTTCTGAGATGTCGGGCAACGCTGAGCTTATGGAAAAACCTCAAGACCATCTCGCATTACACGGGTGAATGGAATGGCACAGACCTCTTAAGCGCATGGACTGAATGGGATAAGAGAAACAAAGGTTCAAAAAATATTAATCTTCCCATCATCGTTAACTGGTCCATATGGAAATCCAGAAACCAGTTAATATTTGAAGAAAAGCCGATACGCTGGCCCTTGATGGAGGCTGGTATCATCACCGCTCTGAATGAGCTACCAGACCCGCCCCCTCCAAAATCTCGACACCCCACCCCTCCTCCTCACATCGACCAAAGCATCACTTGGGCTTTTTTCGACGGAGTTGTAAATTCGCAGAGTTGTGGGGGCGGCATTATTATTCATTTATCCGAGCATCACCTTTATAAAATCAAGGCCAGATTGGGAGCCGGAACCAACAATTTCGCAGAACTCATCACACTGCGTCATTTACTCCATTTCGCTCTGAGCCACCATTGCAATAGTATCAACATATTCGGGGATTCTCAGATCATCATTAATTGGATCAATGGCATAACCACATGTCACATACACACACTCAGTATAATATTGAACGAAGTTCTCGAACTCAAAGCAGCATTTAACAACATCACTGTTTCACACATCTACAGGGAACATAACAATGACGCTGATACCTTATCCAAGGAGGCAGCGACGATGGACAGAGGCATGTGGGAGATCTCCGAGATCAAAGACCATCAGGAGCAAAAATTTTACCATCGTCCTTACATAGACCCGGAATATCCAACCACGGGTCGCCAAACAGCATAAAAGGATCGTGCATGCACATGACATCAGTATATATACAACCATTTTTGTATTTTTGTGTTTATTTCCAGCTAGATAGATGCCGAAAAGGAACAATGTAAATAGCTACATACTGAATACCCTGCGAGGTAAATACTTACAGCAGTCCAAAACTGATAAATTTTGGAAAAGAACAGATACAACAGATTGACTATGGCATATGCTTCATGCATCTACATATGTAAATTTTCATATTAATGAAATTTACGGATTTTTCCAGTGGAAAAAAAAAGGTGGAATTTCCAAAAACGATATCTGGGTTTTGGAGAATACACGTATTCTAGCCTCTCCACCAAATTTCGTGGCTAGAACATATCCGATGCTACAAAAACTAATGCTCCCTCTTAGCGAGGAATGTGTTCTAGTGCTGCAACCCATGGAAGCAACACCTTGTCTCTGCACCACCTCTTGTCATGCTGTTGATGCCTGGCTGCTGTTGCCCAACTGCTATTGCATGACTCTGATATACACTGCATTTGTGTTGCTGCTAACCCAACTGAACTGCTGCCAACACTGCAACTCCCTCTCCATCTGTTGCTACTGCAACTGCAACTAAAAAGCATCCAAAATACTGAATCAACTATGATCAGTATGATGCATCTGTCACCTGAATCTCTAACTGCTGCTAGTCTCTGCACTATCACTGAAGCCTCTGCGCTACTGCTGACTCTACTCTGTGCCACTTGCACTGCACTACCCAGTATCTGACCGCTACTAGCCACTGCATCTGTCACTTTGGCATATGATTGCACCATCTACCACTGATCCATCCTGCGATTGAAATACTGTGGGCTCCCGTAGCAAGGCTCTGATTCAAGAGGTGGACCTCTTCAAGAATCCTGCCCATCTTGTAGCTCTCTGGGGCTACAAAACCAAATCACCCCACCTCACTCCTAGAGGTATATCAGTGATCATGGCAAACTCTTCCTCCAATCTGGAGGACAACCTATAAATCTCCGTGGATGTAGCCTGCTGATCCTGGTTCTCCTCTTTGTCCTTCTTTCTGAGAGGACATTGAGGGTTGTAGTTGCCAAGCTCACCACCTCTGAAGCATTTGACCTTGGAAAGGTCCTTCTTCCTCCTGTGTTGCTCCTGTTGCCCCTTTGATGTGAGAGCCACATTCTCCGCTTCTTTCACTTGCTTCGTCCCACTGCTGCCACTAATGGTGCTCTTCACCAAATCTCGCCTCATCTCCTCATGCTGTAGATCAGTCCACATTTGATCCCATTCTGGCAACTTGACTCTGCCCAAAATACTCTAGACGAAGACTTGCCAGTCTTCAAAAAAGCTGTTTATAGCTAACCGTACCAATTCTGTAGGCTGGGGCACTGACCCTACTGCAGACGGCTGGTCTCGGACATCCCGAATCCTAGTGAGAAAGGGGTCTATGCACTCCCCTTTCTGCATCCTTGTACATCTCAGCTTCTCCTCAAGATATATCTTCCATTGCTCGGAAGATCCCTGGTATAGTGTAGCAAGAGCTTCCCACATTTCCTTGGCATTATTTTTGCTAGCTATGTGAGACACCACATGATCTCGAACCCCTTCGAGAATCAGCCTCTTTGCTTTCGCCATATCCTTCTTGTAGGTCTTCATCTGATCTGCATCCATCGGTATAGCTACCACATTATTGATGTAGGCTTTGAGATCATATTCATCTAGAAGACAGGAAATTGTTGCCTTCCAGATCACGTCATTAGAGGCTCCGTCCAACCGATCATGATCTTTCAGCCTTGCTGATGCCCTTTCTGCAAAAAGTCGAACTCCTCCTCTTCTCCTCTACGCAACTGCTGACTGGCTCTACGTACTCCCTATTGGAGTGGGCGAATCTGCTCACAACTACCGCTGCTCTGTAGTGAAAAATCAAACTTTTGGACTAGAAGTTCCCTGAGGAAAGAATTTCCTTAGTATGTGCTCTTCCTTCCTCCTGATGCTATTCTGCATTGGCAAATTGCTACAAAATAACTACGTCCTAGCTAAAGATCTGCTCTGCAAGGAAAATATTGCTTCTCCCTCTGCCTCTGGTAATCTTTGATCTGGAAAAATTATTCTCTACTGACTCTCAAAGAAATAAACTTTTCCTCAAAAATTGACCCCCCTGGCCAAAGGGACTGCACAACCACTCGGGTTTCGAATAGCTGCTTACGTAGTGCTTCGAAGCTCCTTCTTCCAGCCTACAACTGAGCTCTTCGGCTTCAACCTGTGCTCTGATACCAAGTGAAAATTCGACTAACCCCGAATCCTATTGCAACAACTAGTGTTAATTCTTCTAATTGTTAATTCAATTAAATTATTTACTTGTTGTGTGCTACGGAAAATATTGAATTAAATACACTGCAACCTTCACAAAATAAATACTGTGGAAGAAATAAAAAAAGATGGAAGAATAGATGCACACACACACAAATACACAATTCTTTTTGGACTAAGTCCTCGGAAAAACCCAACTCGGGAAACCGGTGTAACAACTGAGGGTTTAATATTATGCGGTAGTAAATTTGAGTACAAGACTATGGATCCAGAGGAGAGGCAGCGTAATACCCAGGATGGGTGACGTAGAAACTGCCCAGAGTGACGCAATTCTGTGTAGAGGCCACACAGAGGGTGACGTAGAGCCTCCAGAGTAGCAGGATCAGTCACTGATTCTCCAGTGACCAGGTGCGATCATTGCACCGATCTTTTGTTCAGTATTCTCTCTGTATTGGGTTGCTAGTTGAGCATCCTAGAATTGTACTCAAAATTTCTCCTGCATAAGAATAAATTCCTCAGAGCTGCTGCACCGGTTTCCCCACATTGGGCTTTTCTGGGGACATATTGTCCAAAAATAACGGTGTCCTATTTGTTCCTATTTTCCTTGCTCAGTTTCTATGTTTCAGAATCATATTTAATTGGTGTAGGCTGCTTCAGTAATTTACTTCAATGTTTCAAAAAGAAATATGAAATAAGCTTATAATGTAATTTACAATCTAGGTGAAGTAAATTCAGTTGGTTGCAGTAGGATTCCTAAGATTGTTAGATCTAGGAATTTTCACAGAATCCTCTTTTGAAAACCTTGAGAGAGATGATCCTATTATTCCCTTGAAAGATGACATTGAAGATTATTTTCGCATTGAAAAGGAGAAATGGGAAATTGTTGGTCCTCAATTTGATTGTGCTCCCATTTACGACACCGACAAGGAGGATGAGGATGAGATTGGTCTTCCCTTCCCCTCGAGCATTATTTATGATGACATGCCCATTGATACCCTTGGGAAGGGGAATCTTCATTTTCCTTTGTATAAAGAGGGGCAATTGGAAGTGATCAATTTTCCTTTTAGGAGAGACCCGATCTTTGATACTAAGGAAATTGATAAGGCTCGCACTTCTCTTGAGTATGGTTCTATGTTCAAATCACTTGAGCCTTTAGATAATGATTTTGGGAAAGCGCAACCTGTTGAATGCAATATTTCTTTCTCCCTTTTTCTTATTGGTCATCATCTTGAGTCTTCGTCAAGTGATTCCCTCACCCCCATCATATGATGTCAAGCAACTATGACCCCTTTCCCCTACTCGAGTATAGTGTTAAGGAAGAGCCCTTCATCAATTATACTTTTTTTCCTTGGACACACCCTCAGGGATTTGATCACTCCATAGTCTCCCCTCTCTAGTGTAATCATCATGTGCAACCTACTTGTGTTTCTCCATCTTGTTGGCCTCCCTTTCGCACTAATCATAACCCAATGAAGGCCATAAGCCATGATGTAAATAATAAGGACAATGGTGGAAGTGATATGGCAGAGGTTGTCATCCATCAAAAGTTTATGAGCTTGGTTGTCGAGATCTCTATATTTTGGTTGCAAGAGAAGATCTCATGGACTAGATTACATCCTTTTCTTACCTCTTCTCACATAATCATCCATTTGTGGGCATCTTATTTTCCAACCTCCCGCCTGCAACATCCTCCATGTGCTTGGGTTTGTATCCGCTTTGGGATTTTTTGCATGAGTAATATAGAAGCAGGCATATTTATATTGACTTGATGATATGTTGGTTGCACTGGCTTTATGATTACACTTAATAATAGCTTCATCATATACATGTTAGGGTAGGATACATTGCATGCTGATTTTTGCATTAACCGCATATGATGTTCCTCATGACAGATTAGATTGCATTTAGGTTAGAAAAAAAATTGCATATTTTATTTCTTGTTGGTTTATGGGCTAACATTAAGCATGGGTTATCATAAGACACCATGAAAAGCATGTTGCCCCGTGGCTTTGATCTTTGACATGTGCAGATAACAGGTCTATGGTGATCAAGAGATTGTTGGAGTTCTCGTGACCTCGTCGTACACTT
>APFE031373253.1:12121-28042 GCA_000404065.3 Pinus taeda
TGTGTGTGTGTGTGTGTGTGTGTGTGTGTGTGTGTGTGTGTGTGTGTGTGTGTGTGTGTGTGTGTGTGTGTGTGAGAATGATACACACAAAGAGCACTAAACAATGCATATTGAAACTTTATTTTCTTATGCAAAATTTAATATTTTTTATTATTTTTTGAAGTTGGCGAATTAATATTTGAATTGCATTTTTCAAACACATGTGTTTGTGCAAGATTTTTTTCTAGTTAAATCAACTTGTAAACCAAGACTACCCTTTGGAAGAGGACTTGAAAATGAATTGAATGCTATTTTTTGAATTTTTTTAGTTTTGTATATTTTATGTTATTGATTTTTCATTATGCCCCTTCGAAACTGTCTAAAAAAATTTCAAGCATAAGGTTTAAAATAAATTAGATGGAAAATATCAGATGAATTTGAAAACGTCAAACTAATATGCCATTATATGGAGGATTCTTTCACAAATCCAACGTGATCAACTCCACCACCTAAGGAAAAATATTGTCTTAAGTTCGCCATGCTACAAGATAGTGTTGCCGAGAAATCTATACAATGGTAGCTAAAGCTTTGTTTTTAAGACCCTCAACAACTCGATCAATCACTTAAAAAGCGCGATCCAAATCTTTATGTAAAATTTGAAATAGCTCGATCGATGGTTTAACAAACCTTCAATCGATCTACTAGTAGGGCTAAATAAAATCTCTTCATAGAGAAAACTCTTGATGGAGTCCTGTTTTCTCAGTCAACAAACCACTAAAACTGAAGAGATCGATCAAACTCTTTTAATCATTAACCCCCACAACAACCAAATAGTAGCTGATAATTTCACAATTTAAAAAATCTTTATTGAGCTATAGACTCGATCGATCTTGATTTTCAAATATCCTACCAAAATCAACAAGCTTCCCAATCAAACACCTAAGTAACCATGAATTACATCGGAGCTCAATCGAGGGTTTTCTTTATAGCTCGACCGATAAATATTTAAGCCCTCAAATGGCTCATTAGAGGGATAAAATATTGCTCGATCAAGCGCTTCAAAAATGCTTGATCAAGCTTCTTCTTTTTTAATTACACCCTCGGCGCTTGCCAAAAAGTGTAACCCACCTCCATGGGTTCTTGCCATTGTAGTCCAATTCCTCCAAATTTTAAGTACCAACACATATGAAAAATTGTACAGTTATCCATTATAAATCACACATTATGATTTGTGGAGGCTTTTGGTCACCCGAATATTTTACTGAATGAGGCATGCAAATTTTTCCTCTACCTTCTCCTTAGAGTACCATTTTGCCTTTCCTATTAGCTGTCTTTTCAACTTAGCATACTAAAGGCCATGCCACCTCTACATTTTAGCTCTCAAGATTTCTTCTACAAAATTAAATATTCTGCCAAATCTAATTCAACTTCTCGTGCAAGATATTCTCTATAAGAAAGACTTGTTCATTAGTTTCCTAATCCAACATAAAAGGAAGATAGAATTTCAAATCCTCCAATTCACTACTAATTAAATGTGCATATATGGCGGTTGATTCAAGAGGATCCAATATTTCTAAAAAATTAATAGTCCCAAATCAAGATAATTTTTTTTCCATTATTCAAGAGCTTGATAAGAGCTTTCCAATGCAACTTGAACGAGCTCAAATGAACTTCATATGAGAAAGTTGTCATGTTTAGATGGTTTGTAAAAATAGGAAAAGGAAAGAAAAGAAATGACATGTGGAGTCCTAGAGAGTGGCACATGACATCCTCTTAGGGTGTCAAGTGGCAAGTTGTATGAAGGACATGTAGCAAGAAATTTACTGGGCGTAGTGATATTGTAGAGCCTAGAGTGGACATGTGGTGGTGTTGATTGTGCAGACTCAATGACATGGAAGATACATGGCAGGCTCTAGAGGTGACACATGGCAAGGGTACATAACCTACCATACATTTTAAATCCAACTATAATTTGATGTGGAAATTTGTTGGCATTTTATGCAGCGTAGGCCAATTAGAGGTTGCCACATAGTAGCCCCGAAAGGCTTAGAAAGTTCCAACAAAGATCCAAAATGGGAGTGAGGGGGTTTGGACTAATATGATTGTTGGTTACATGTAGTCTAAAGTTGGTCTCGATGAGAATCAAAACTTCAACCTCCCACCATCCAAATTACTCCAACATCAATGCACTAATGACAATATATTTGTAAACACCACCAAACTTTATCCATTTGACATATGGTTAGAACTATAAATTCGTAAGTCGAGACCCACAAGTTTGAGCGTGGGATCTCTCACCTAAATTAGCCAACCATTTCAACCAATACAACACATAACTCACATTTTATTGCCATTTGTTATATTTTTGGTTTGAGTTCATTATCATGCAATGATCCAAAACACAACCTCCATAGGCTTGACCCCAAATATTTATATACCAAAACATATGCCATTGCACCACAACATAGTGTTATGAAAAAAAGGTCGATCCTCTGCATATATTGGAAATTTTATCTCCGTGTATGTGATAAATAAACTCTCTTTGTGCCCTTTTGGAGATCAAATAGAAGGAGAGAGTGCTTTCTAGGGTTCTTAGAGGCTACTGTGCAACTGCAAAGCAAAGAGCCAAATTTTGAGATTGGAATTTAATGTATTTTTTTCCATTTTAAGTCATAATTAAAGAGACCACTCCTTTGGAAGCGGACCCATAGACGTATACCACACTAGGTGAACTCCATTATAAATCACATTGTGTTCTTCTTATTTCTTTGAAGTTATTTATTTCTGTTCATATTTCTTTCAATGATTTTTATTAAGTTTGGTATTCCACATTATGTTTAAGAAGATAAATCATAGGGTTATAAATAAAAGATCTTGATTAGGGGTAGATTGAGTTTATATGCATTATCTCCAACCTTTTTCAATACCTCAAAAGGACCATAGTACAAATACTTGGTCTTCTTACCAATACCCTATAGTCTTTCCCTTCTTACCTTTCAAAAAAAAAGAATATCTCATATTTTGAATATTTTCTCAATTATTTGTTGATCATGTCATGCCTTGTACTTTTATTTTGACTTTTTATATGTCTCATATCCTTGTAGATGAACTTTCCTAATCTTTTTAACAAATTTATGTGCTTTTAATGCTTCGCCTCTGATGCCTTTCATCCCTCTCTCCCCCTTGTCCATATACAACATCTAAGGGTGAAGGTAAAAGATATCTAAAACAAGTTGCAGAAGGGTATTTACCTATAGATGTATGGATTGATGTATTATAAGGTGTTGAGTATAGACTATATTTTCATTTAAAGTATTTGGATGCTTCTTATTGTAACCCCTCAAAATTTGAACCAAAGTCCTATTAAATAATTCTGTCTACCCATTTGCTTGTTGATGGAATGTTGCAAATATCTCAAATGTGGTATCCATATTTGCCCAAAGTGTAGTCTAAAAGTAACTAAGGAATATGGTATCCCTATTTGACATGATGCTCCTTGATATCCAAAAGTGTACCCAAACATATTTGAAGAACATGTTTGTTTCTTCTTGTTATTTAAAGGTTTTTATACAAGGAATAAAACACACATTATGCTAAAACTATTTATGACCACAAACAAATAGTAATGTCCTTCTTGGTTGTTTGTAAATCACCAAAAAAATCCATGGACATGCTTTCCTAGGGTCAAGTGAGGGCAGGTAAGAGATGACACAAAATTTTCCTTCTATTATTGGATTTGTTGGTACAAAAAAGCTTGCATCCTCTAATATATCAAGGTGAATCTTCATGACCTATAGGGTAATACACATACCCTTTTAAGTTGGAAACTATATTCCCAACACCAAAAGGTCCTACAACCGTAGAGGTGTGAGCCTCTCTAACATTAGGGGGAATTGAAGGTCTAAATTGGCTTGATAAAGAAAATAATAAAATAATTGTAAAATGATAAAATAAAATTTCTCAATCTTCAGAGAGAATGAAAGGAAACTAGATTTCTCAATTGTGTTTTGGAATTATTTCCTTATATATTTACTCAAATTTCAGGTGTAGGCACTCCTTGAATGTAGAAATAAATTTTTCATCTAATGAGTACCCACTTGTCATGATCTTTACAGGTCTTCCATAATAGAATAGGAAGAGGAGTGGGTCCTACTTTCCATAGAAGACTTAGTTCCAAATGTGTAGGTAGAGTTAACAAAGGATATGATTTTTTGGAAGAGGTCCAAAACTACAAGATAAAGGTAGCATCTGTTGAGCGTGGCCCAACTTGGTCTAGTTTTGGTCAAAGACTCTGCATTTTGAGGAGAGGAGTGTGCGAAGTCCAAGAAGTTCTATTTATCAAGCAGTGTCTAGGGGCTTCATGGTGGGTCAAAGCCCCTCATTTTGTAAAAGGTATTGGGGTTTTAGTTCATTGTTTTGTTGAGTCCACGGTATGTCGACCATGGTTTTTGTAGGAATGTAATGTCTTTAAGGACATGTAATGTTTTGTCGAAGAACATCATTAGATCACATCATAGAGAGAGAACAAGTGATCAAGTCTTTTGTTCTGTGTTTTGGGTATTAAGGAAAGGCTCTGCAACTAAGTGCGTGGAGGCCTTGGAAGAGTTTGCAATTGAGTGCGCAAACTACCTGTTGCTTGGTGCGCAGGTCAAGAAGTTGTATGTACTAAAAGATATATCTTAATAAAGAAGAAGAATTTTTGGCGAAGTCTTTTGTATCTGTATCTTTTCTTTGTGTTCTATCTGTTTATGTAAAGTAATTGCAAGTAGTTGGTATGTTACTGCAACCGTTATTGTTCTATAATATGTTTATATTAAAATGAATGTGACAAAGTCTGTAGTTAGGATACACTACGCAATAAAGTTATGAATGTTAGAAGGATGATTAAAGTAAAGAAAAGTGAAGTTAAGAGCCACTTCGTGCAGTTCCTCAAGGTTGCATAAACCTAGTTCTGCAATCACCCATAGCCACCTCAGGTGAGACCTCGACCAGCTTGCGGGTCATTGTTGAAGAGGTCGATGTCTGAGGGTTTTGTTGGTGTGAAGTACAAGTCGAACTTGGGTCAAACCCAACTGAGCCAATAACATAACCTTTAGTCTATTGTTTTGATAAACCAACTTCCATGCAAGGATAAATGGTACTCCATGGGGAGGGTTGAGGAGAAATCTCCTCAACTTATTTAGTAAACTCTTTTTGGGACAAAAATCTTCCTAAAACGGGGAGGTGTGATCCAAATTACAGCATTATATTGTTTCTCATCTATCTTAATGCCTTCAAAGTGGAAATTTAAAGGAATTAGCTTGTAGGGTAATTTTATCATCAAGACCCAGTTCAAAGAATTAGCATCTAAAACCTTCCAAGCTCATTTTAGGCCTTAAATGGGAAATTTTGGGGGCTAATACTTTCTTGCTTAAATATATAACTCTGTGACATTGTTCTACACTCTGATATCTTTCCAACAATGCAAGATTTGTTGCATTCAAAATTCGTATGCAAAACTTATGCCTCTCAAAGATTCACCTGCCGTGTTTGACCACCATGGTTTGAGAGGAGGCCATGTTATTCCCTATTACTCACAGAAAATGTGATATTTGCATGCGGCCTTGGAATAATACTCTATAAGGGTTAAATTTTTATCTCTAGTTGAAAGTTGAAGGAGTCAAACCTAATCCTTAGTTGGATATCGAGCTATGTTATACCAAGCCACTAGAATGAAAAATGGTTCCATTCATTTTAAATTATATCATTTTCCATGAGAGATTATAAAAACTTGGGAGTAGGAGTGGGAGAGCATAATAGAGGGGGTTTAGTGTCGATAGAAACCTATTAGGCCATAGGTATTGTTTAACCACGTAGGGAGTTCCTTCTCCTTTGTACTTGTATTATTCCCATTCTTGATAAAGAAAGAGCACAACAACCTAGTCTTCTTGTTGGGTCTCCTCCCATAAGGGTTTCTTAGAGCATATATTATGTTCATTATGGTTGATTTGTGATTGTATTGTTCTTTATTTTTCTTATTTTATGTATTACATGCATAACTATAAAGATTAATTAATAATTGGAATCTAAGGAAATGAACCCTCATAATATATATTATAGCCCACTTTTATCAAATCTATTGTGATGAACTATCTAGTGGAATATCTATAGAAGTTTACAAATAAGATAAGGATGAAAAATAAAATACATAATTGGCCTATAAAATGAAGATAATAACATTTTTAAATAAGGGCATCATTTTATTAATATTCAATATAAACCAATATATCCTTCAAAATTTGGTCAAGTCTACAACCATAAAAATACATTACATGTGGTAGAATCAATATTAACCTATAATCCCTTACAATAGGCATGATTCCATAATGCTAGCCATACATTGTGATGAACCATAGTACAAAACATTAACTATGTTAACAAATTTCCCATAGCCAATTGATAACCATCCAATCCTCCATATAACCTAAGGCTTTACATTATATAGTGTCGTACCCAAGGCTAAGAAGACACTAGAACATTCAATTTCATTAGTCTTCTTCTAGTCCCAACCATCAACTAAATTCAGCCATGTCCCACTGTAATCAACAATAGACGGCTACATTCAACCATCATGAATTGCGGTAAACCAATTTAGCTAAAGTCATTCCTAATCAACATATATTCAATGAGTCATAACATATCAATTTTTTTATTGATAATTCAAAAGAATGAATTATTTCCAGTTTAAATATAAGTGAGCATTATCAACTGTGATAATATGCCATCGCATTCTTTCACTACACATCAATTATAGAAATCATATATAGCCTTTAAGGAATGTCACAATCTAACAAATCTCTCTAGGAATCACCCTCCATATAACCTAAGGCTTTACATTATATAGTGTCATACCCAAGGCTAAGAAGACACTAGAACATTCAATTTCATTAATCTTCTTCTAGTCTCAACCATCAACTAAATTCAGCCATGTCCCATTGTAATCAACAATAGATGGCTACATTCAACCATCGTGAATTGCGGTAAACCAATTTAGCTAAAGTCATTCCTAATCAACATATATTCAATGAGTCATAACATATCAATTTTTTTACTGATAATTCAAAAGAATGAATTATTTCCAATTTAAATATAAGTGAGCATTATCAACTGTGATAATATGCCATTGCATTCTTTCACTACATATCAATTATAGAAATCATATATAGCCTTTAAGGAATGTCACAATCTAACAAATCTCTTTGGGAATCACACAACCCTTATTGAATGATGCAAAAACCATTATGGAATATAATAGTTTGACATAAATAAACCAACATAAATATTGTAATGTGACATAACCATTAAGTGATATTGCAATGTGGTATAGTCATTAATGAATATTGGAATGTGGCATATTTCTTTAGTAATGTAGTAATGGAACATAAATCAATGAAGATTAAAAAATCCTAGCCATAGTGAATTAGAATCAATAAGCAATGATACTGAACCATTGTACATTGTTGTTAGTGGTAAACAACCATATTCAACCATAAGTCAAGCACAATGAACCAAAGTTGACCACAATGAACCATACTCAACCAAATGTAATTAAATTCAACCAAAATCAAACTATAGTAAATTAGTCATAACATATCCCCTTTATTAAAACTCCTAATTCAAGAATTATTGCAAATTTAAATATTAGTGAACATTATCTAGTGTTGTAATTGTATACATTTATTGCACATGAATTGTATATAATCTTTCAGGAAAATTAAGTAATGTTGCATTGTGACATGATAATAAAAGTGTACATGAGGGACATGTGAATACTTTAGAGGACTTTTGGGGGTTTGGGGGAGGGATTGGTTTTGGATTGGTTTTCGCTAAGGTTTCTACAATCATTCAATGCTCCATGGCATTCCACCTAATCGTTTCTTTCTAAGACTTAGTGTTTTTTCGGGGTTAGGTCACTGCTATCCGGTTGAAGTTTTGATGTTTTTTCTTTCCTCTAGTGGAGATCTCTCGGTCATGTCTTGGGCGATCTTTTCTATTTTTTCTTCGAACCATGCTCCAATTAATCGAGATTTACTGCGGTCCAAGATATGTTTAAGTTTGCAACTATGAATGGTCAATATCACCAAAATCTGATTCCAAGTTTCTTGCCCCTCATTTCTCTAGTTACTATTTATCGACGAGCTGACATTTAGTTTGCCTAACTTGCACTCCTCATGTGTTCTCCCTAATGGAGCTGGATGAGGTTGATTACAAGCCTGATGGCCCCATCTCGAATGGCATTTTCATATTGAAATTATTTTCTTGTTGAAAAATATAATGAAATTATAAATTATTTATAATATTTTTATAAAAATATTTAAATTTTATACAAAATTTAAATGAAAATTCATTTTATCTTTTTTTTTGCTACGGTTCACCGGACGACGCGCTGGTCAACGGGTGGCACTATGTCCATGGAAAAATCTAGGCTAATCAACTCCAAAGGGAATCGAGCCCCATGGCCCACTAGCTAGGCTTGACCTTGTGACCTCTTGATAGTGAGGCACTGATTTTGACCCACTAAGCTAACCCTTGGGGCTATGAAAATTCAATTTTTCATATAAGAATGAGATGAAAATTGTAAAATATTCAATAATAATTTTATAAAATTATTTAAATTTTTAATAGAATTTATACCCATAATAATTTAAAAAATAAAATCTGATTGTGGATATTTTTGAGGGGTGGAAATAAATCTTTAAAAAACAAAAAAAATAATTCAAATACAAAATTGAGCCTTTGAAATTTGCCATCAATATAATAATACAAAAGTTACAATATACTCTCAATATAAAAGAGTTACAATACGCTCGCAATATAAAAGAGTTATAATACGCACTATCTTGCAATTATTGTGGTTCCTCTTCATCCTGTTATACTTTCCCTTCCGTTCCAAACATATTGACTACCTTCCTTTCCTTATCGAACACACTGACTAGATACAACCAAGCAATTGTGAAGAGGATTGCAAAACAGAACAGCATGAATGCACCCACGCTGGTGTCGTAAGCCATGGCCGGCCTAGCCTCTCTACAGAAGCTAGCTAACCCATGTACTGGACTCGCAGGTCTGGTACTGGCCCAATTATCTATGGACACAAACCACCTAAACATTTTAGCTGCAGAGTCCTGAAGATGGTGGTAAAAGTTTTGCTCAGGATGAATTTTTCTGAGATTTACAGCTCCAAGAAAAGCTGTAGGCCAGGAGTCAGTTGGGCTAGCATGAGTGCGTGTACTCAGAGAAAGACCCTTCCTCTCAGATTCACCAGAAATATCATCCCCCTCGTCTTTCCTCTTCAGTTCTCCGCCAATTCCGCCATTTTTATTGTTTTCGGGTCCCAGGATCCAATCCTCGGAAGCATCCCCGTCACTGTTTTTCTTCCTAGTTCCCTCATCTCTGACTCCAATCAAAATCGGAACCCATCCCTTATTCGAAGCTACGAACCTCACCATGTCCTCCGGCACGCCAATCTTGTTCGCAATATATTTTCTTCTGGCAGAGAGCTCGGCGCAGAGGCTATGGAACTTGTCAAGGCCGCTGGTGGAAAAAGGATTCGGTCTCTGCTCATGTTTCGGCCATGGAGAGATTTTCTCGGGCTTGCCGTTCAGTGATGTCCTTCCACAACACACTGACATGTTACCTCTGTGATATACACACGACATATGAATATATGCCAACATATACACAGTGATTCTGGCACACAAACAAGAAACCCAAAAACCTAACACAAAAAGCAGTGGTGAGATCACCTATTTGCAGCGTCTGTCTGGCTCTGAAAGCAGAATGTCGACTTTGTTGTAGTGGCTCCCTTAATATGATTACAAAACCTTTCACAGAAATCAGACTAGCATTGCGTTGTATTTAAGCTCGTTCGTTCGATCGGGAGATATAGGTTCTAGAAAGAATGGACTTTCGGTGTCATATCTCGAATGATCCAAATTGCACACCGAAGCTTGAATGACAAGGCACTTTATCCATTCAAACGATGACTTTGGTTAGTGACAGCATGAAAATTCCAGAGCACTCGGAAGTGGGGATCAACTGTGAAGGCTTCATTTTAATCGAGAGCTTTCTAGTTGGTTGTGGAAAAGTACAAATTATTCTCTATATTATAAATAATTTAAGTTACGGTATTTCATGTCTATATTATTTATTTCTGAAATTAAATTCTAATAATGAATGTTGAGAATAAAATATTTGGTTGTGTTAATTTTTTTTAGGAATAAATTTATATTTTTAAAAAGTTAGCTAAATAATTTTTTAGTTTATGTAGGGGAGGTGAATTCTCGATCAGTTTTGGGGGTTTTGTGGTCACAAGAGTTGAGAACACTAATTAGTGTTGTAATTGGGGTCGGTTGAGACACTTTGTAATATGATTGTTGTTGTTTTTTTCGTATTTAATGTTCAAGTGAAATTGTTGCAAATATGTAGACCATTTCTATTCGTGATTATTTTGAAACTTCCTTTGTGTCTGTATAAACTGAAGAGGTCGGTTATGAGTGTGGATGATCGTCTCCTTCCCTAGAATGTAATACTTCCATTGCCGGTAAGCATGCATGATGGAATACATCTCTTTATCATAGATTTGGCACTTCTGAATTGTATCGGAAAGTGTCTCGCTATGATATGTCATTGGATGCCCATTCTGGTTGAGGACTACATTAATACACAGTCAGAGGCGTCTGTCTCAATTTCAAATGATTGTTGTGGGTTTGGCAATGTGAATACCGGTGTAAAGCAAAGGCAGCGCTTCAACTCAACGAATGCCTTTTGTTGGGACTTCGACCAAGAAAACTTTGCTTTCATTTTACCTTGGTAATCTGACTCAAAGGCCATGTGATATGTGAGAATCCCAACACGAACTTCCAATAAAAATTTGCAAAGCCCAAAAAGATGTGAAGTTCTATTAGAATGGTCATAGCTGGGCAATCCCAAATGACTTCAATATTATTCAGATCCACATGCATGCCATGCTCACCTATGATGTATCACAGATATTGGACATGGCTCATGCCAAAGGTCCATTTCTCCAAGTTGGAAGACAATTTGTATTGTCGAAGGGTTTGAAGGACCTGTCGAATGTGTTGCAAGTGTTTGTCCCAACTCTTGCTGAAGATGAGGATGTCATCCAAATAAAAAACCACGAATGAGTTGGTGAAGGGCCGCAAGACGTCATCCATTAGCCTCATAAAAGTAGTAAGGGCATTTTTCAACTCGAAGGGCAAAACTAATCATTCAAAAAGGTCTTCTTGAGATTTGAAGGTGGTCCTCCATACATCTGCGGGCTCTATTGGAACCTGGTGATAGCCAAACTTCAAATCGATCTTGCTGAAACACTTGGCCCCCTTGAGTTGCTCAAGAAGGTCATTAATCGGTGGGATTGAATACTTGTTCCTAACAATGATTTTGTTTAGTGCCCAATAATAAATGCAGAGCCTCTAGGTCCCATACTTCTTTTGTACAAGTACAATTGCCCCCCCACAAGGTGAGGAACTTAGTCGGATGTGCCCTTTTTGCAACAACTCATAGATTTTCCACTTGATCTCTTCATTTTCCAGAACGGAGAGGCGATATGTTAGCCCGTTGGGTAGAGGTGCTCTAGGAGTGAGATCAATCGAATGTTTGACTTGACAATGCAAGGGTACCCGTGTGTGTGAGGAGAAGATGTCCCTGTATTCTTCCACGACCGTATCCACTTGTTTCTTTTGCGTGGAGGAACCCTTCCTGGGGGCCATGGATGTGGCTATGATATTCCCCTTACGTTGAGAGTGAATCAGAAAGAAAACAAATTTCCTAGTCTAGGAGATTTTCTTACTGCATTACTTCGCAGAGATCAAAGAGATGGTAGTAAGCGAGGCTACCTCCAGTATCCGATATATGTTTTTAACCAAAGAAATAATAATAGTGCGAGGCCTCAACCCATATACAACATGACACTTCCACAAGTATGGTTGGCTTAATAATACATCACAAACTTCAAGACGAGAAACATCACACAATACCTCATCCATGAAGGGCTTGATATTGTATGGAAGACGTCATTTTTGGCTGACCCGAAGATCTTGTCCTTGGTGAATCCACCCGATAGTGTATGACTACAGGTATGGCGTGGTCTATAGGCCCAACAGCTTCATGGTCTCTGCTAAAATGAGGTTATTTTTGGCTCCTACTATTGACAATGAATTACAGCGGTGAACCCTTCACCCACATCTGTGAGTGGAAGATACGCTCCCCCTCCTTTGGATCTTCAAGTTCAATCTTCTGGATCTTGGTGGTGGCAACAGTGGCACTAGGCTTGGGATTAATAATTTGATTCCCTTTGTCAGGTTCTGACTCAGAGTTGGAACATGCATCTTATTTTGAAGCCTTTAGCTCGAACACCAGTGATTGTCTAGCTCGAAACTCACTTGTCTTATGAGTGGGGCTCTTATGGAACTCACACAACTTCCCTGTGTCCTTTGTCTTCGTAGCATTGTTCTTTTCTTGTGTCTTCGATGGGTTGTACTTAGTCACCTCGCCTTAGATTTGTCCTTTTTTTCCTACTATTTGGGGTGTCTTTCCCTTGCTTTAGATTCGCAGATCCAAAGTCTCGCTTCTACTATTTTAACTTCTGCTCGATCTTGACAGTGTATCAGTAAACGGTGCCAAGTGAGGAGATGTCTAAGAACTCCATATCATCTTAGATGTATTTGTACAGACAACCACGGTACTTGAGTACCAAATGCCGCTCAAAATCTTTAATACCCAACTTCGTGCGAATGGTATGAAAAATATTTGTGAACTTCAACACGTCTTACCCCCCTCCTTTCTGTATTGTTGTGCACATTATTTACTTATCTTCATACATTTCGATAGGGTAATACTATTCCTTGATGGCGTCTCAGAAAGTGTTCCAAGTGGGTGCAACTCAAAACACTAAGGGTTCCCTCTCTTCCTTATGCTCACAATAGGTTTCCCACTAGTCCTTGACATGGGGGGAAGCTTTGAGGAGTGCAAATGTAATCTTATCCCTATGGGAAAAATCATGAACCAAAAAATACCCTTCCAATAGATTTAACCATCTATCTATGACGTTTGCATCTATCTCACCTTCAAATATGGGAATATAAAATTTTACTTGTACCTTGAAGGGAATGGTGCCTTGAGAGTGGTTGTCAGATGAAGATGTGTCGTCTATGGGCATTAGCCAAAGGATCTGGGAAAATTTGTCTAGCATTTTGTTCCTCTATTGCTCGAGGGCCTCTTCGAGAAATTTTTTGAAGGGATCTCCCGCTCCCTCATCTTTCTTCTCTTCTGCAATGGGAGTTCGTAAGGGTTTGTGAGGCTGGTCTTACAAAGTTTCAACCAGTTCAAGCCCTAACTCCTTATACCCTGACCTCGTTGGGAACATGCAAAGAAAAACAGAGAAAGTGAAGACTGCTCTGATAACGCTAATCCATACTTGCAAGAAAGCAAAAAAATATAGATATAAACATAAACAAAGAGATGCAACAGGAATAAAACTTCTTTTCATTAATATCAAAAAACTGAAATATGCTTACATACAGAATGGAAATAAACTAGCTCGAGCGATGGTAGCTTATCTCTGAGAAGAGATGTGGTGGCTACATACCTTTGAACTATGATACAATGAGGCTCGAAGGCCTATTTATTATTGAGAAACAATTGAAAACCCTCAACATCCAAAAACCTAACCCTAGGGAATGAAGCACCAAAACAATGGGCCTTGTTTGGATAAATTAGTACATCAACTTCTCGGGGTCGTAACTCTGGCATATGATTGTTTTTTGACGTGCACAATACATTGTTAGAAATTTATATCTGAGGACTACAAATTTCAACTGTAAACATAAAAAAAAAGCTTATGTTTTCCCACTTTTCCCCAAAAAACATCATTTATGGCCTCAAAATGACTCCAAAAGTCCAGGACCTGAAAAATTGCCAAAAATAGTAAATTGTGCTATAATTAAGGAAACTAAAAAACTAAAAGAAACAGTGGTGGGGGTCCAAGTGGAATAGTCAGATGGCCACCAATATCCACTTGTATCAACAAGGGAGTCCCTTGTGCAGCTGTAACCAACTAAGAAAGAATCCAAGTAATTTTTGAAATTCCTAATCTAATGGGTAAATGGTGACTACCATTTTTGTCTTTGAAGGAGAATGACTTTCATAGTTGAAAAATCCCCATCGAAAACCTAAATTCAATTTCCCTGGTGGTATTAGAAATTTCCCTAGTAGCAGCTAGCTACAACACAGATTGTAATTTAGATGAGCCTAAGTTTTAGTAGAGGTTGTCTCTCCCCTCATTAGCTTCCATCAACTTTATGTGATTTAGTAAGTGTATCTGCCTATTATTAGTGCAATGAGATTATTGTTGAAAGATTTATGAATATTCTTATGCTGGCGACATGCTTGCAATGATGAACTAGTAGATGTTGCAAAAACAAATTTAAGTGTGTTTGAATGAATAGCTAGAAGTATTGTATTATAGTTAGTTAATAAGAAATACGTCCTTGATGAGTGAATGTTGTATGCATAGGAAATTCTATAATGTAAATGGTCTGTGAAGGTTATGAGGTGCATGAGGTGTAAATGGTGTGCCACGTTGTTTTAAGAAAAATAATTCTTCTTGTAGTCTATCAATATGACTAGTCCTTCAATTAAAATACATAATGAAATACATAAATATACATTATTTAATTTAAATTAAAAAAATTAATGAAATCGAAAATTTTAAAATATTTAAATTTTTTTGATATATGAATGTGGAGTTAAAAGCAAAAATAATGATTTTGATAGAATATTTTATATTCTAGCATGGAACTTTTTACTCTAAACTATTTTGATGTTATATCTTCTCAAACTAAATTGAGTAAGACATTTTTATTTTACACTTGGAATCTACTCTGCTCAAATGTTGGAATAAAAGTCTCTCACACAGTTTGTCACACAGTTTGTCTTTAGAAACTTCAATATCATAAATTTATTTATTTACCAATAATCAAACTATTTATAATATGGTTTGTATAATAAATTTATGCAATGTGAAAACCCTTAAACAACAACTAGAAATTATATAATTTACATTAATTTAGTGGTTTCGCAAATACTTGCAAATTATTTAATAATTGCTTGATGTTATCCTTTGCTAAAAGAAAATTTTCAAGAATTTAATAAATTAGTTTTATGTTTTTTTTTCCATTTTTAAGTTCAAATTTTATAAAAAAAAATGAACTTTTATGAAAAGATAATAATTTCCTTCCTTTCTATTTATTAAGTTATTTCTTAATATTCATATCTCCATCGAGGCTCTATTTAACCATGCTAAGGGATCAATTGTGAGTTTCTTAAACCTTCGATTGAGTTATTTGAAATTTTATCTCAATTTCTCGATCAAACGATTTAAGTGCTTGATCAACCTGCTGACGGCCTAAAAAATAGAGTTTTAGTTCCCCTTTTGCAAGTTTCTTTGCAACACCATTTTGTACCTTGGCAGAATTAAGGTAGTATTTGTCCTTAAGTGGTAGAGTTGATCATGTTGGATTCATGAAGGAATCCTCTATCCAATAGAATATGAGTTTGAAATTTTCGAATTCATATGATATCTTTCATCTAATTTCTTTTAAGAATTATGCTTGAAATGTTTTTGGATAGTTTCAAAGAGACTGAGTAAAAAATCAATAACATAAAATATACAAAATTCAAAAAATTCAAAAAATACCACATTCTTCATTTACAATTCCTCTTCAAAAGGGTACTCTTGGTTTTTAATTTATTTAAATAGTAGAAAAAAATCTTCTATGAACACGTGTCTGGAAAATGTAATTCAAAAATTAATTTGTCAACTTCAAAAAATATAATTTTGCATACAAAAGTAATTTTTTAATATGCATAGCTTAGTTCTCT
>APFE031373264.1:6497-36662 GCA_000404065.3 Pinus taeda
CATTTTGCCTAAATGCAATTGTCTTCTTATTAGTCCCTACCTGGGACTCTTAGCAATCGATTGTGCGTTGACGGCATATTAATCTCTTGTTTGACCAAAAAATATTGGTGTACATCACAACTTTAACCAAAGTTTTCATATTACAAAATAATATAAAATTTATTATGTAATTTTTGATTGGACAACAAAGTTGGGGGTCTTATTGCGCACTTCGCAGCTTTCAAGACATTATGTTCGGGGCAAAAATAAGATATCCAAAGTTTTCAGAGATGAAAAGTTTTTGTTATCCAAAGTTTTCAGAGATGAACATTTTATCAAAAGCACCACTTAGTTTGTCCTAAGTTTTTTCTACCTGTTCACCGTGTCATGCATGCAGTGTCCTGCATCGTGCAAGTGCCAACTGTTTGCATATGCAGAGGCCGGTAGTCTACAAATGCCTTGTTCGGAGTCCGGAGTAAGAGTGTCGAGCAGCTAATTCTCCGGAGTAAGTTCAGACAAATGTGTGTGCAACCTGCTGAGGTTGGAGCTTCAACCATAATTCGGGTGAGTGCAATTCTATGAGTATTTAAAGCATGAGTTATATTCAAGAACAGAAATAGTAGGTCCAACTGTTACTTGTCTAACTGATGACATTTCGTTTCGCCTTTCCATGGTTTCAGCTCCAAAGAAGTGGGATGAACAGATGCTTCTGCAGACCATAGGTATATGGTCTCAAAGTTATAATATATGATATTTTATTATTTTTAATAGTTGGATTTTATCATTTATTTAGTTTTTTGTTTCCTGTGAACTTATCTTAATGTTCACTGTTGCTTCAGGATTTAGTTTACAGTTCATTGGTCCTTTCAGCAATCATTTTGTCGTTTGTGATCGGTTTCGCGGGCATTATGTGTCCGCTAATTGTGCTGCTATCTTCGTGAACTTTTGCATTTCAACTCAAGCTTATATTAGGGATGTTTTGTTGTTTCCTGAACCTTTTCGTGGTTTATCTTTTTGTTTGTTGTTTAAACTTGAGTATGAATTCAGGGTTGATCCTTGCCATCACTGTCTCTTTTAATTCTCAAATGCAGATTGTTAGGCAGAATGTAGACGAAGATGCGCAAAACCATCCCGCCAAAACATGTGTTTAAGAGCCTGCGGTACATGCTGTGCCAGATGCAATTGTGTTCCCCCTGGCACATCTGGAAACGAGGAACTCTGCCCGTGCTATGCCAGCCAGAAAACACATGGCAACAAACCCAAGTGCCCGTGAATATATGATATGCAGTTGCACACACTATATAGATACGTGTGATTAAATAAAGCGCGGAGCTGATCCTTTGATTAGGATATGTATATTCTGGGTGAATAGATTTGCATAAATATTTACCATGAATAAATGCTTATCAGCATTGGTTGCCATGTGAAATGAAGATTTGAAAAGCAGACAAAAAGGTGTGCGGTTGTGAAGCGTGATAATCCTTCAATGACAGAAGTGTGGTGTGGAGGGCAACAATCCTTGAAGGGTAGAAGTGGGAGCAAGGGTTTTAGATTTCTCATGGGGTGAAAGGATTTGTCAATGTATAATGTATTATGTTATTGTATATTTAATTAATAATTCATCCTTCTTAGTTACAGCTGATGGCCCTTGACTCTCATATTAACGTCCTATATCATTTCTGAGTTACAGTCGACGGCCCTTGACTTTGATATTAACTATCATATATCGTCTTGTTTGAAGGGACTATATCATTTTGTTTAAAGACATTACATTAAGAGAACATATTCTGATAGTATTTTTGGTAGTCTCTAATCAGATTTTATTTTTTTTGTGGGTTTATATTTTATTTTTTTGGTGGGTTTTTAAATATTGTTGTTGTTTTTTCAATTAATTTTAATTTATTTTTTTATTTTAATTTATTTGGTTTTCATTTTAAATATGTTACCATATTTAATGATATGATTAGTTAACTATTTAAATGTTATGAAATATTGGGTAAACCATAAAATTTAAAGTTTAGATTTCCCTTACAAACAAAGAAAATGTTATGACATATTATATCTTAGTTAAACAATTCCTTTCCAAACCATAAAAATATAAGTTAGTACTTTATTTCCCAGTAAAGGAACTCTATTTTTTAAAACCAATCAATCTTTTAAAAAACAATATATATTGACTTTATCCAAATTTAGTTTAAAAAATACCTTACCAAATTTTACCAACTTTTCTCCAATATACATACTCTTCAAACCAAACCAAGAGATATTCCTATAGACCTAATTAAACCATATACATCATTATCACTACCTTAATATTTATAAATTTAAAAATTATTCAAAATAAAAATATAAAAGGTTACCTCCAAAAAAATTAGGTGTCTTTGTCTTACCAGTTATGTCAAAAAAATCCAGATTATGAATTAAGCGCTACGCCTTTTGTATATTTAAATTTTTTATCCTTATTTATTAAAAAGCAAATTATTATAATTATTCATATCTATTTATTTTAAATTTATATGAAATTAAAATTATTAATTTAAAAAATTATTTATAACAAAACTTATGTCCAATATATGATATATATATATATATATATATATATATATATATATATATATATATATATATTATATAATAGTATATATATATATATAATATAATATATTATAATTTAGTTTATTTACTTTATTTGTTGAAATTAATTAATATTTTTACAAATACATCTACTGATAACTAGCTATGATGAGAGAGCTTCCCTAATCAATAATACACTCTTATAAATTATTCAATAATTTCCAATTAAATAGTTTTATGTGATTGTACCCTTCGAACATGAACATTTCTTTCAGAGTGAAACATGGTGGATAAACAAGTACCCATATATGAAATGGACGCGTTATATAATGCATGTCATGCTACATGTCGTTCGAATACTAAATCTTATCCAATAGAACATCCCTCAGAGTACCAGAGGAACCTATATCTATATATATATACATCATTGTCTCAATGGAGCACATCATGTTATCAACCAGTGAAAAGGGTAATCGCAAATTAATAGGTAGTTAATTATCTGGTAGGAAAAATGAGTTCGGATGACGCTCCCATGTCAGAAGAAGCTCAAATGAAGCTCAAACGTGGAGTCATGAAAGGAGGGCTCAGCACCGCAGAGGTTTGTATTGCATTTGGCATTATTTTACCTATGTTTCTATTTATTGTTAAATGTGATCCAATCTTATTGCCAGGTCTAAAGACTGGGCAATAAATGTTATTCAGACATATGTCTCTTGCAATGGGCATGAGCCAGAGCAACATCAAGTAATAACCATTTAAAATATTTTAACAATCTTGAAATATATGTTTTACTTCGAACTGAAATTTTTGTAACAAATTACACATTGAACGAACTATTTCAGTTCCATTTCAAATCCCATTTCAAATCGGATAGTATACAATCCATTTGTGTTGTCCTTGCAGACCTCGGCAGGGACTACTGCCACAGCAGTGGCTCCTTGTTGCAATATGTAATTTTAGTTCTTCATTGGTTTTTACTTTAATTTAGTTATATTTAAAGTAAATTGGAGGTACTAGCTACTTTAAAAGGACTCAGATATAAATAAAAAAACACAATCAATAGATCACATGTTTCTTATTCATGTAAATATCAAACTATGTAAATAACACCATAAACAATTTTTACATATACAATAGATTTAATTGATGACCCTATTTTAAAATTAATGTTGATTCACCTCCTTAATCTAAGGTTAGATTTCAAATTTTTAGTAGCTATATCAAAAGCTAATCATAATCCTAACCATATAATCTTACCCTGATGTTTCTTCTCTTTAAGCGTAATTTCTCTGACTTTCAAAATTGTCCATTATTGAAGTATTTATCATTATCAATTGTTATTGAAGCATTTATCATTATCAATTGTTTCTCTACATCTATGGAGAACAAAGACTTTGATTCATGTCTTATCTTTATTGTTTTACATAAACTTATGTGCATTGAAGTCGCTCTTACAATTTAACAATTACAATAGCTTCTCTACTACTCTCACGCACTACAATTGTTGAAGTTATGAAAGGAACAAGTATTAAGCTATGGAAATATTAATAAGATCTACTAAAGATTGTTTATCCTTATATCTTACCACTAAGAGGGCTCTTGTGTTTTTCCAATTCAAGTAAGGAAAAACTTTGTCTTTTGGCAGAGAACCATAATGTAACTGTAGACAAAGCAAAATCTACAACACAATAAAGCATATTTGTAAATCAAATTCTAAATCTAATTTTAATTATCAGAACTGGAAAACCTGGCAGGTAAACGCAATCTAGATGAGGTACGTAGGTACCATGAAGGAACAAATACGCTATCCCAGATACACCAAACAGCGCAGAGACATTGCACGCAGGTTTCGCTGGGCACGCAGGGAATACGACGAGCATTTAAAATCCAATGAGTATGCTGCTCAACGCAAAGCCCAACACAGATGAAATGAAGATACAACACACCCCCAAAAGACTGCTACCAAAACTCAACTCATAATGTGAAGAGAAGGGAATGCAATGTAGCCCTTGAAAGAAAAACAGGCCACTGCAAAAACCCACCGTGGAATGGGAAGCAACTAGGTTACAACGCAGCCATAAAAGTCAGAACAACAGGCCACTTGCAAACACAGAAAAATGGATGCTCAACGAGAAGGTTGTGTCCAAAGCTAGGGATCCACAGTCAAACATAAAATTAAAAAACTCCAACATGTATGAGTTGCCTAATAATAATAATTTAAATAAAAATTAAAAAACAAGGAAGTAATAAATAATGAAACTAATGTATTAACTAACTTAGATCCCATTCCAGTTAAGAACAATAGCATAATAGGCAACAAAACCATGAACTTAGATAATGAAAACGCTAATGAAATGAATAAAATAAGATATAATAAAAAAATAAATCATAAAAGTAGATAATAACATAATAAAACTTAATATTATAAAAAACAACCTAGAAGGGAATAATGACAATAAAACAATGGAAACCCATCACTCTATTTACCATAAAGTCATTAATATTTCAGCTTATGAATTGAAAAATGAAGAAATAGGAGTCCTCAACAAAGGACTCAATTTTGCCCTATCCCCCAATAGAATCCCGAAAGAAGAAATTATATGCACTTGAAGAAGGAATAAAAAATCTTAACGATACAGATAAAGAACTTATTAGACAAGAATGTGTCGTAATTCTAAGGAAATCTAGACCACCTAGGAGCAATCTAAACCAAGAACAACTTAAAGCCTTAAAGAGCCTAAGAGAAAATAAGGACATTGTCATTCTAAAGGCAAATAAGGGAGATGCCACAGTGGTAATGGATCAGGAAGAATACATTAAAAAAAAAAAAAAAAAAAGGTAAAATGAAGGACCACCTGTATAACAGTGGTAGTTACAAGAAACTTGAGAAAAAACCTATCTCAAGAATCACAAGACTTGTCAAGAAAGCTATCAAAGAATCTAACCTTGATGAGAAGCTGAAGAAATGCCTCACCCCTGATAGTGAAATTACCCCTTGTATCTATGGAGCACCCAAAATACATAAAACCGATGTCCCCCTTAGACTCATAGTCAATACTATCGGAGCACCTACTTATGAATTAGCTAAGTATGTCTCAAGCACGCTAGCACCTATAGTAGGTAAAACTAGCTCTTACATCAAAGACTCCAACCAATATGTTGAGTTCATCAAAAATGCTAAACTAGATCCGGGTGATAAAATTGTTAGCTTTGACGTTGTTTAACTCTCACCAAGATTCCCTTAGATGAAGCTATCCAAGTGGTTAAAGAAGTAGCGAACCCTCAAACTACCAAATTAGCATAAATCTGTCTACGCTCCACCTTCTTCATCTTCCAAGGGGAAATCTTTGGACAAACCTCGGGAGTGGCTATGAGATCACCTCTTTCTCCTATTGTGGCCAATCTCTTTATGGAAAAATTTGAAAAGAAGGCTCTTGACACCTTCCCATTAAACCTAAGTTCTGGATTAGGTTTGTGGACGACACTAGTGTAAATTGGCCACATGGGGAAGTAGAGCTTAAAAACTTTTTAAACCATCTCAATAGCATGTTGGATGACATCAAATTTACAATGGAGGTTGAGGAGAATGATTGCGTCGCATTCCTGGACATCCTCCTTATAAGAAATAAGGATGATTCCCTAGGACACAAAGTGTTTAGGAAAAAGGTGCATATTGATAACTATCTTCATGCAGATTCACATCACCATCCTGCTCAAAAAATGGGAGTCCTTAAAATACTCTTCACCAGAGCCTGTAGAATATCAGATGAGATACACACTGAAGAGGAGATTACTTACTTAAAGAAAATATTTACAAACCTAGGATACAATAAAAAAGACATATTCAAAGCCATCCAAAAAGCTAGATTTGGAAGCAAGAAAGATCTATCTAATAACCCTCAAACTACTAACGCCTTCCTTCCATGTATTGAAGGTGTCACTGACAAGCTAGAGAAAGTTCTCATAAGGAAAGATACTAAAACCTCATTTAAACCCATGACAACCATTAAACAAAAAATGAAATCAGTCAAAGACAGCCTGGAGCACCTCCAGCAAAAAGGTGTGTACATGATCAACTGCTCTTGCGGAGAACACTATATAGGTAAAATAGGCAGGTCGGTAAACATTAGGCTCAAAGAGCATGGTGCTAACATACGTAATGAGAGAACTCGTTCCTCATCCTTAGCTGAGCATGCAGGTAATACAAACCACCACATATGCCTCGAAGACACAAAGATCAGTGCCAACGAGAAACATTATTTTAAACGCAAGGTCCGGGAGGAAATTGAAATCGTCAAACATCCTCATAACCTCAATAGGGATGGAGGCCTAGAAATTAGCAGAAACTGGATCTCTCTTCTACAACCCAGTGAATAGAAAGCCCCCTTGTTTCCATTAACCTTTGTCATTCACATCCCCTTCCCCTTCAACCCCGCAACTCTCGTTTTATCTTCATCTTCTTATAACAAATACTTCACCCTTCATTAAATCAACCATTATTTAAATCATTGTGAACATTAGTATAACATACCCTTACATATAACAATTAAAAATAGATTCATTTATTACCTTAGATAACTAACCATTAAAAATAAAAACAATTGAATCTTAAACCTGTTTAAATAATATAATAAATTATGAGCATAATCAAAACAAATTAATAAGAAACTAATTGTAATATTATCTCAAATAAATTAATTTTATAAAACAAACCATTATTTAAATCATATTTAACATTAATACAACATACCCTTACATATAACAACTAAAAATGGATTCATTTAATACCTTAGATAACTGACCATTAAAATAAAACAATTAAATCTTAAACCTTTTAAATAATATAATAAACATATTCATAACAAATTAATAATAAACTAAGTATAATATTATTTCAAATAAATTAATTTTATAAACAAGCCAAAAAATAACACTAGCATAAGTTTACATGAATATTAGAAACATAGGGTATAATAGGATAAGACATCAACGCATCATCATCAAACTTATTAAATAATTAAAATAAAATACAATACAATAATTAAAATTGAATTGAACTAGTGAGTTGTCCTAAAAAATTCTTTAAAAAACATATTTATAACCAACACTTCACTTCTTTGTAAATTAGTCCTCACGATGAGTCTTGTTCTAGACTCGAAACATAGACAATGCAAAAATGAAAACTGTGGAATATCTTAATACTAAACCTCAAAAACCACACCACAGAAATCTGCAAAACATAACCTTTAGTTAATTTTACATAAATATATAATGATGATAGTGTTATTAGTATGGTTTTAATAAATAATATTTATTTTAAGATATTTTTAGGTAAAAAATTATTTTATTAATATCATTTGTAAATATACATTCTTATATGTTCTATACATTTATATCTTACTTGATACTAATAACTATTTTTTCATAGATTAAATTCACGATATCTATTTAAAAAGAGTGAAGGGATAATATATGGGAGGTTGGGAGGAATCATTTTATGTACAATTTTTCTTTTGTACTAATATATTGTTTCAAGTGACTATATTACTATGGCCATAGATTATTTTCCTCTTAAATATTTTCAATTAAGTATTATGATATTTGATTTGGCTATGTGAGTGGTTGGTTAATACATTCACATTGTGTGGAATACTTTATTAATAAAAAGGTTTCTTAGGATTTGGTATTTATATGGCTTTTTAGGATACTCTCATTGTTCCATTATGTCAATAAGGTTACTTTTTGTTGTAAATGCTTTGATAATATTTTAAATTTTCTTTTTTTTATTCTTGGTATACAAATTTTGTTTCTCACGTGCTATGAGTGATCTCAGAAAATAAAAAATAAAGACAAATTTATGGTCATGATTCTTGTAAAATAAAGTCATAGTTCCTAATTAACAAGGGAACTATGAACAACAAAGGAATGATTTCGGAGTTCATAGTTCATGAGGGTCAAAGTTCTCGAGGTCATAGTTACTAT
This sequence comes from Pinus taeda, assembly GCA_000404065.3. Classification (NCBI taxonomy): domain Eukaryota; kingdom Viridiplantae; phylum Streptophyta; class Pinopsida; order Pinales; family Pinaceae; genus Pinus; species Pinus taeda. The sequence continues at coordinate 15,033 of APFE031373264.1, forward strand.
GCGTCATAGTTCCTAAGGGTAAAAGATCTCAAGTTCATATTTCTTGTAAGTCATAGTTACTATGGACATAGTTCTTGTTGGTTGTATTTTCTATTGGTTAGAGATCCCAATGATAAGAAAGCTCATAAAATTTCTTCAATGAGTGTTGATGAAGTGCTCGCTACAAATTGAGAAGGATGGAAATATAAATAGAGAGAGAGAGAGAGACTAGAAACTGTGAAAATGGGAATAGAGAGATAGAGAGTGTTGGCAATAAATTAGTCATAATGATATAAACAACAATTACATCCATATGATTCCATTCCAACAAATTCCACAATACGAGGGTTTTCAAATTCCATAAAAGCAGTGTTTTCAAATTGCAGAAAAGTAATGTCTTCAAATTTCACTTCAATATACATCGAAAAACATCGCCAACTTGTGATGCATGGTCAATATGGTGTGTTTACTCACATTTTCTAATTATGCACTCAAATTTGAATTCACTATGTTGGAGTTTCCACATTCCACATTGGTAGGGTTTTCAAATTCCACAAAGTTAAGGTTTTCATAGTGCATAAGACTAACATAATTATATTTCCTAATAATGCACACACACTTTTGAGCAATGCTAATCAGGTAGCCTCGTTGGGGTCCTAGTTGGTAGCTTGGGCCTTACAGAGCCTAGACAACAAGGAACATGTGTGACCTCCTAAGAACAAGCACACATTATTGTGGGCATGTGTTCCTCATGATAGCCCCATTTCCAATTCTGGGTTAATCATTCTTGTGCAAGTTCCCTTAGTTGATTCTCACTAGTTTTGTCAATTGTGCATATTCCTTCTCAAACTCTCATTATAGAATTTATCACAACATTCCTTCATACACTTCATGCTAAGTGTTTTCTAATTAGTTTACATAGTTTCTTTCTTTTATCACATATGTGATTCCACAACAACTTGCCCCATGCTTATTTACAATATAAAAATAGAGTGCTAAGTTATTCATCATGACTATTCCCTAATTACAAAAGCCTCCATCATGTTTTGGTTGATTTCTTACACTTGTTTGAGAAATTTCCACATATTTAACTTTATATATCTATATATTACTCTTTTATGTTTATCTCATCATTCTAGATTTGTCATGGTTATGAGCTTTGCAATAGGCTATCATCATTCATTTCTTAAAACCCCATTTCTTTATACTTATTTTTCTATCTTCTCAAAGGTTTGTATTCTTTGAGGGGTAAGTTTGTTCCAATTTTGACTTCATTCATATGATATTTAGGGAATTGCGATACTATTTCTCATTTATAATTTCTCTTGTTTCAGAATGAATTGTTATAGTGTTCTTCATCTATCTCAATGCTTTCAGAGTGGAAGAATTAAATGAATCCACTTGTATGGTATTTTTTTATCAATGGGTCCTAATTTGAAAATTTTATGTATGAATTCTTCCAAAGCCATTTTGAGGCATTAAATGATTTTGTTTGTGGTAAAAAAAAAAAATATCATTTGTGCATTACCATCTGATACTTGAAGTTTTTATGCAAAATTTATGCCTCTCGCAAGTTGATATACCATACTAACCACCATGGTACACGTCAATGATATGTTAATCCTTGTTACTCATGCATATGGGGCTAGCCATGTGTGGAATTTAAAAAGGACTCTAGAAGGTCCAAAATCTTATTTCTAGTTGAGGTTTGAGGGAGTCAAACATTTCATATAGTTAGCTATTGGGTTATGTTAAATACTAGGTCACTAGGAGGAGTAGGGGTTACATTTCATGTTATTATATTATCTTCCATATTTGATCAAAGAAATTGGGAGTGGGATGTTAGAGAGAATAAAAAAGGGCTTGAGATTTTGTAGCAACTTTATAAGCCATAGGTCTTAGGTAACTCTATAGAGAGTACCTCTTTCTTTGTATCTACACGTTCTTCCATACTAGAGAATAGAGATCAAAGCAACCTCACCTTCTAGCTAGGTTTCTCCCATAAGGGTTTCCCAAGGGAAAATTTGTGCTTATTTTGGTTAGTGTGTGTTTTTATTTTCACTCTATATTTCTTGAATTTCAGCTAATTTATATTTAACCATACAAACAATAAATAAAGAATCTGAGATCTCAAAAGAATTAATATTTGCAGTAAAAAAATTGAATATTTGTTTGATCTATTATGATGAATTCTTCCAATGGAATATCCACGATAATTTATTGATCATCTCCACATGTTGTTCAAATGACTAGTGTCTTCATTACTACCACATGTTATGTCGATCAGTTTAACATATTATGTGATTGTATGTTACGTCATCTTTGATGTCCTTTTCTTAATGTCCATGGTTAGGCTTTTATCTCCATTCTTCCTATCTTCACAATGCAACATCCTCAAAGGAAGAAAATCCAATAACCATCAATTAGGAGTTAGGATCAACAAACATCTTGAATCCATTTTATATTTCAACCCATCATTCATATCAACTGAAATTGCACCGACAAATAAGGGGGCGATGGGCAGAAATGGTGTCTGTAGTAGTGTGAAACAAAAGCCCTAAACTTTCTCAGTCAGGGTTTCAAACCTACCCGCCCTCGAGCAGTCCATCCTCCTCATTTTCATCTCATATCACCTAGGTTGTTACATATATATATATATGGTCTTATTAAAATCATTTACATTACAAATTTTGTAGAATGGGTTTACAATGTCTCAAGAGTTGATGGCTCGTGATCTTGATCTTTTGAAGAAAATATGGTAGCACTGCTTTCTTGGAACTTTGACAAAATGTGTTCAACAAGGCCCACAAAATAGATGGGTTTCCTATCCCAAAGAGTGTGAGGTCCAATTGGGACTTCACACTAGGGATACCCCCTACTGTTGGTGGAATATTTAGCACCGTTAATCAAGAGGGAGGAGAGTTACATGTTGTTCAATCATTAGAGGAAATTTCAGCCTAAATTGCCGATGAAATTTTCCATGTCATCATATGTAAACCAATTTTATTTAATTGTATTTTTAGCTTATCTCCTTATAGAGTTACTCAAATGTCAAGTGTAAATAATTGTTAGATGCAAAATTAAATTTTACATCCAACGCGTACCCATTATGCATACTTATGAGAAGACTCACATTGATAAAAAAAAGGAAGATACATTAAAAAAATGAGTTCGACATGTTTTTTTAATGTATATTCAATTTTATCAATGTGGTTCTCCTCGAAAATATACATAATGGGTACTCGTTGGATATGGAATTTAATTACACATCCAAAAAAATGCCCATACTTGAAATTTGAGTAAACTTATAAGGATATAAGCCAAAAATACAATTAAAAAAAAAAATAGCTTTCTTCTCTTCCCTCCAAAATTCATAACTCTTATTTTATTATTTTAACTATGATTTTATTATTTTTCCTTAGAATGACACTTTTAGTGAGAAATTTCCTCTAATGTATGAAATCTTTCTTGATATTTGATCAAGTTTCTTGTGATAAGATAGACTTCCTCTTCTTATCACCAATGGATCCTTTGATTTCCATTCTAAATATAATGTTTACAAATCCATATTGCGAAGAGAGACTCCCTCTCGATCCCATACTTTAATTATTTTCCTCTTCCTACATCACTATATCTTCTTTTGGTGCCTCTTTTGTTGGAATATTTTCCTCTTCATATTCCTTTTTCTTTTTCTATTTCTTTCTTCCCTCTATATTTTCATTTACCCTTGGTCTCTTTTCACCCCCACCTTATTTCCTTTGTTTCTCTTGCTAAAGAACCAAGTCGTAGTTTTCATCTGTGTTCCCTAAAGTTGATGGATCTTGTGAGCTTTTGCTCATCCTTTCCTTCCTATTTGTTACCGTTACAAAGCCCTCCTTGTCCACTCGCTAGGAATTTTGTGTATACTATTGATTTTGGTTTTATTCGAATTCTTGGAAGAAATGATCATACTCATGAAATTTATGACATATAAAAAGGATTTGTTCATAGCCTATGGACTTCTCCTAAAACTTTTCATGGAAACTATTTTTTGGAGTGCTTTAGTTAAATATGAACACACACATAGCCACTCATACGTTGTCTAATTTCCCAGTGTAGTCACTTTCAGATGTCACTATGAATGGCCCAATAGAATTACCATTCTTGCAACATTGAGTATAGTATGAGCCAAATTTTCGTCGAGTTGAATTTTATTTATTAGTATTGAATCTCTCCTCCCACAGCTTCATACATAACCATTCCAATTTTAAAAAGTATGGTCTTCCCTAGAATATCATATCCTTGTCTTCCACATTATTGAAAATAATAGTGAAAATTACTTTTTGGCCCAACTTTTGTTCTATATCCCCTTTAATTTTATAGTACTTCTGAATCCACCCAATTATCGTTCTCTTTGATGACCAAATTCCATTGAATTTACATATTAGTGTGTGATGCTTCATGTACTGAACAATTTCCCATAATTTCATGGAAATGATTTCAAGTATTGGGGGTATTTGTACTTTATGGGAGGCATGATCGAGTGTTTGTGGCCCCCTTCCATTGTTGACTAGTAATTTCTAGGTTGGATTTTTCCTTTTCCTTCTCTTTTTGAGGAGATTACAATCCCAAATCATGGTTGGAGTTTCTTTTACATCAAAATTTCTTGATACATGAAGTGTATGCCTCAACCTACATCTTTTCACCACGTTATTGAATGAAGACCCTTCCCTTACGCCATAGGGGGGGCATGAGAAGTTAGCCTATCTGCAACAAGAATGTAACCCTAGATTGAAATCCCAAGATCAAACCAGGTTAGCTCCCCTATCACAATGTTACTTTCGCTCTATATATAAAAACAAATATTAAATATTAATACAAATCTTAATACACTATTAATCTTAAATATATTGGTTCATTGTTAGTTTGTTCATTTACAATGCTATGTATTTGTATGTCAAATTTAATTATAGTAAAATTAATTTTAATAAAAAATTTCATACTAATTTTATTCCCCTTGGTATAGAGGGAGGTACACAAGGGAATAATGGGATGTAATAATATAATAAATAAATAAGATATATTTAATAAATAAAGTGGTTAACCCACATTATGCAAGGGAACACAATTAGTTAGGGATTAATGTGATAAGTCCATTGTATTGGATGTATGGTATTGAGAAATCCATGGTGATTACCTATCATATTGTATGTATGAAGCCTATATAGAGGTTAGAGACTCTAGAGTGAGGGATGTTGAGTATTGTTTTGTATTGTCAAACATATGGCTTGAGGCACGTTCTCCTTCCTTAAGGAATAATTACATGGCGTTGCCCTACCTCAAGATTTTTATTAATAAAGAAGCATTTTCTCACATTGTTTCTCTAGTATATTTTGCACTTTTATATATTTGTAGGTCAGATCTAGATACCACTTGTAGTAGATCTCATGTGCAAATATATCAAATTCTCTCATAAAATAAACCCAAGAGCCAATACACAAATAAGATAGAAATACTTCGCTTTATTAATCAAACCCTTAATGTGGGGCAACGCTCTATTCAATGAACCAGATCACTCCATAAACTAATGCATGTCAATACAAATAATACTCGACATCCCTCATTCTCTAGCATCTATATAGGCTTCATACATATAATACCATGGGTAATCACCATGAGCCTCTCAAAATTATATATTCAATACAACTAGCTTATCACACTATTTGTGGTCAACTATATTCAATACTTTTAAATAAGATACATTAGAGAAGAATGTTGTGGGCAAAACTATGGGTTATGAAAACTTGGAGCCCAAAAACCTCAATCTTCAAATTTACTATTTTATCTCATTTTTTTTAATAGTTAATTATTAATTTTTATTATTTTGCTTTGTTTTGTTTTTTATTTTTTATTTTTTATTTTTAATTTAATCCATTTATATTTTTATTAAAAAATGTCATGGGCAGAACCATGGTTGGCAAAGCTTAAAAGCCATAAACCTCTTTCCATAAATATACTATTTTATCTCAATTGTATTAAAATTATTAATTTTTATTTTATTTTATTTTTAAATCTAATTTCACTATTAAAGAAGAATACAGGGTGGAAAACTAAAAATAGTAAAAACATAAAACCCAAAAACCTAATAAATTTATCTTTTATATGGATTTTATTTTAATTAAATAATAACAGTGGGCAAAACAAAAGATTATAAAAATATAAAACCCAAAAATTTAGTAAATTTAGGTTTTATATGGATTTTATTTTAATTGTTAATTTATTTTAATTTAAGGAAGAGGCCCCCTTGTATTTTTTAGTTATAATGTTGCTTATATATAATACCATGAATGAGCATTACCTAAATGAGTGAAATCGCTTTCTGGGCTAGTGCGTTTCATTTTAACTCCGTAACTCAGCAAGTGCATTTTTATCTTTGACTCGGTAGTTTTGATATCTGAAGCACTTCGTGGCTCATCAGAAGAATAGCGGTCCGGTGCAGTGGGTGGTCCGCATGATCAGCTAATGCGCTTCATTTTTAACTCTGCACTATTTTTTTATTTTATGCAATTAAGCTGGTGCGTTTCATCCTTGTCTCTGTAGTTTTACGATTTTCTGTAAATCAGCTAGGCCGTTTTATCTTTAACTCTGTTGTTTTAATATCTAAAGCACTTTCGTTTCAATATCTGAAGCACCTTGTTTTAACTCTGTTGTTTTAATATCTGAAGCACCTTGTTTTAATATCAGAATAATAGCAGTCCGGTGCAGTGGAAATTATGGAAGGAGAAAGCCGAAGAGGACGAGGAGAAACACGTAGAGCAGGGAATACCAGCCGCGGTAGGGGTACCTCAAACGCTTCCTCCTTGTCCCGCAGTAATGCTCGGAGCAGAAGTAGAAGTAGGAGTGTGGATAGTGACAGGAGGAGGAGTATGGATAATGACAGGAGGAGGAGAAACAACAGTAGCAGTAGCAGTAGTGTAGATGGTAGGATCATTAGTTCCAATCACCCGAGTGATGATAGTGACGTGAGCAGCATCAGGAGAAACAACAGTAGCAGTAGCAGTAGTGTAGATGGTAGGATCATTAGTTCCAATCACCCGAGTGATGATAGTGACGTGAGCAGCATCAGAAGACGGAGACCACTACCTGCTTCCTCATCTAATCCTGCAACTGTTACACAGCTGAATTACATCACAAGTAACGTAGCTGCTGCAACTGACAATGCGAGAACAGAAGCAGTACCTGCTGTTACTTGGGAACGAGTTGTACGTTCGCGCGAAAGAAGCGAAGAATTTAGTTGGGAAAGAGGAGAAGAATTTACAGTTGTATCTACAGTAATACGACGTCGCGAAACAGGAGAACCAGTTGTACCTATAACAATAATACTACGTTCGCACGAAAGAAGAGAACCAGGTGTACCTATGACAATAATACGCGATGCTCAGTCCGTCGGACAGGCGGATGGAGCCGCCGTGCAGCAGTTGCCCCGCGTAATCATTTCTGAACGACATATCAATGATGATAATAATTCAATGTGCTCAATTTGCCTGGAGGAATACATAGTGGGGGAGGAGGCGCGCGTTATGCCATGTGGGCATATGTACCACGAGACCGAAATATTTAGATGGCTGGAAAGGCAACATACATGTCCTCAATGTCGATTCGAGATGCCAATTCAAGGCTGATTGTAACAGATTTATCAATTCAGTCTTCTAAAAGGTTAGGCGAAACGGACAATTTTATTTTGACTATGAACACTGAATAGTTCGAAACCGATGATTAATGCAATTTCTCCGTAACGTAATACTGACTCTGAAAGATTTTTCGTTTCACCCATTTTCGTTAGGGTTTGCTGAAACAATTTAGCCTGGGAAAGATTTTTCGTTTCAACCATTTTCGTTAGGGTTTGCTGAAACAATTTAGCCCGGGAAAGATTTTTCGTTTCACCCAATTTCTTTAGGGTTTGCTGAAACAATTTAACTACTATGCTTCGGATGATATGGGCAATGCCTAAAACCTACGAGGTTATCTGGCAAACCCTTTGTTCGTTTGCTTTTTTGGTTTTTAATGGCTAATTCTTCGCTGTATAACTTCATTATTTGTGAATATCTTGAGTTTCATTTTATCTTTAAAATATTGTGTGATATTTTCAAATGCAATGTGTTTGGTTGAAAAAGAAATTTAAAAAGTTTAACGGATATTTAGATTTTTCTTTAATCTATTTAAAATATGTTTAAAATGTTTTAAGGGTTAATTTTCAATTGTCATAGATTTTGTTTTGCCATGAATTTTGTTTTGCCATGAAGTATTTTCATTTGCCATGAATTTCGTTTTGCAATGAAGTATCTATTGAGTTTATATGTAAGTTTGAAAACCATTTCCTAGCATCTCTTTCTAAAATTTGAAAAAAAATATTTGTATATACATTCATGTTTAATGGTTAGATTATCAATGCACTCTTGAAAGGCAGCAATATGATATTTTGTTGATTTTTCACTTTCCCCATCAAACTTAGGAAGTATGTTTAAATAATTCTCAAGCATGTCATGTAGCTTTCAACTAATTTTGAGAGGCCCATACCTTGCAACTACCCATGGTGTATTTGGCTTTCATTTATGTGTTAAAAAATAAAAATTGTAGCTTAGAGGAAAATTGGTTTGAAAATGGGAGAGAATGAAACTAGAAAGGGTGGTTACTTTCCAATGGCAGACAATGAAAAACCTACACTTGAAAAATCAACTAATGGTTCAATTTTATTCACAGGAAGACTTGAAGAAAATCTTTTAGGAGTTTGAATTTAGGTAAATATTAAAAATATTTAGATTCAAGAATATAATTCTTGAACCCACTTTACATCATATATTTCCTTCTCTCACCACTTTTTTGGATCACCACTTTTTTGGATCATAATAAATTGGATTTTCTCTAGAGCTATGATTAAACCTAATATGTCTTCTTTCTGCCTCCATCTTGGAATAGTGGAGTCACATGGTGAATGAGAACTCTTAAATATTTCCTTTTAAACCATGAAGGATGTCATTTGATTCTTGTTCACCCTCAACAAGCAAAAACTTTTCATTTGTCACTTCCCAAGAAATATCAATTGGAATATCCTTTCTTGATGGTGATGCCAAAATGGATGTTGTTCCTTACTTTATCCCTAGCAAGCAAACTATGCCAAGGCACCTAATGGAGGTTTTATTTAAACTTCCCTACTTTAGGCTAATCTAAAATAATTCAATAGCTAGAGTGGGTAGATCTCCTAGTATAATGTAATTTGATAGATGGGCCTTTTTTTATTCAAAAGAAAAAACCCAAAAAAATGTCAACATTGAGCACACACAATCATTTTGGCCCCGAAAGGGCATCTTCATTCTATACCATCAGACATAAAAAAGACTTTAACTCATACAAAAGAACAAAATTCTTCCACTTCAAGTACCAACAAGTAAGATTGAAGCTTCAAAGGTGTATTGCATGAAACACATGAAAGTATACATTTCCTAAAAAACAATCAAATATGAACATATAAAACAAAATTATAATTCAAATATTCTTAAGATACAACTCATTTAATCACCACACTCATCATTACCTTTATGACTCCTAAGCACTTTAAGTTCTAGACCATTCACTTATAGCATTACTTAGCATCCAACATAATATTGTAGATTGAATTGAATGCAAATTGAATGAGTTTAAGTGAAGATTTAGTATGATAAATAAAGATCAAGCCCGTTACTTCCATGTGAAACTATTATTTGATAATATCAAAAACATCATACATTATGAAAGAGAAACTACATTAAAATTTAAGAATACATGAGCAATTTTAAAAATAAAACAAGAAAATACAAAATCATTTGAATCAGGTGATTAATCCTTCACAAGATTTCATGATTGTTTGGTGCTAGAACAAATAATAAATATCATTTTCATCGAGATGAGATCCTAGGAAAGAAATATAATTTTAGTTCTAAGAAAATTTTGACTCTTCTCAAGACTTCTTTCTTAGACTAGATATGCCTTCATCCCTAATTGCATTTTAAAATTCCTAACTGCTTCCCATCCACATGGATTACTTCAAATGTCACATACAAAGTTGAATTTTGGAACAATAAACTATAAGAGAATAATATCAATTGCCATATCTTACATGCCACTAAATTCCTTTATGCTTTATTTTTTCATGGCTAGAAAACCCTTTCTTACTTCTTGAAGGCACAATTTATTTCTCTTTTGATATTGAATTCCTATGCGAATAACATGTAATCTTACTTGATTCCTCACTTGTAGGTTAAGACAATGCCAACAGCTTCTTGTATCTTATGTCAAGTTTAGTATGTAAATTTAAATTTGGTGGTAGAGATTTATACAAAAGCTAAAATATCAAGTCATAGAACAAAGCATTTGGATATTTTTGAGTTAAAAAATGGGCTTTGAAATAAAGAATGTAATAACAAAAACAAGTTTAAAAGAACCAATAGGAATCAAGATGATGATTACATCCCAAGGGTAAATATTTCTAGAGGGAGAAGAAGAAAACTACTTTTTAATTGTATTTTCAACTTATCTCCTTACATGTTTACTCAAATTTCTAGTGTGAGCATTCATGCTATTTTTCCTTAGTGCAGTATTGTTATTTACTTTAGATAATTTCATGAACAAAATTTTCACCATTTACATTACATTCACACCATATCATCATAACATCAGTAGCAATTATGTAGAAATAAAAGTAACATCTACTATGCAGCAGAATAGTAAAAGGAACATGGGAAAACAAAATGCACAAATAGAGACACCATGATTTGAATGAAAAACCCCACAAGAGGCGAAACCCTTCAAAGTTATTCTTCTTATTAGATTGTCATAAAATTTCTAGCAAAGAGAGTACAATATTCCAATTCACCAATCACAATATTATCTAGAAAAACTAACCAAACAATATCTGAGAGATGAGCTGAATAGAAAAATATACTTCATATCATAGTTTTCCAGCCTCCGATCAATGGTCAAAAAATGTGGTCAACTATTATCAAAATAATGGGTCACAACTGCATGGATCTAGTGATCATCAGTGAGGCTCAAATCCTCTAGTTGCATGGAGAATCTTGTATGCGAGTGACTGCAACCAAAATTTCCTTGTTCCAATGATACGGCTACGAACCAGAAACCCTACTTTTCACGTTCGAGCTCGAACCTTGCAATTTCGGACCTGTGTAAACCAATCATGTAAATCAACCTCAAACCCGTGCAAGCCAATCTAAAGAATAGTGAAGAAGAATATGCTTGATGATCATGTCCAAATGAGGTTCACTTGACTTGTCTTTATAGGCTTCCGAGAGTGTCCAATTTCTCTTTAGGGTCGACCTTTCCTTTTATGCACATGTGGGATTCCATATTAAAAATATATTTTTCCTTAACCAAATTAAATTCTTCCAAGGGCTAGGAGGGTTCTATCTTGATGAGCAAGGTTGTCTAAAGGAGGCAATTTGTCCTTGAGATGTAAAATTAATGCTCCCTCTCAACTAAGGAGAAATTACCGAGTGCAACATATGTCCCATCTCAAATATCAAATTAACTTTCAACTCTTCTCATCTATTGAACAGTCTCGAATCTAAAAGAACAAGAATTTGACATCATATGGGAGCTGAAGCTACCATATAGAGCCACTGCTACTACCTAGAATCACTATCAGTGGGGATCCAATGCTACGACCTAGGAATCATCTGCGAGTAGGGTGATGATGTTATAACCTGAGAATCATCTGCCAATAAGGAGTTGATGCTATAACACGGGAATCATCTTCTAGCATGGATCCAATGCTACAACCCAGGACTCATTTGTTAGTGGGGAGCCAATGCTACATTCCGAGAATCATCTACCAATGGGAAGTTGATGCTACAACGAGGGAATCATCTACCAACAAGGAGTCAATACTACAACCTGAGAATAATTTTCCAGTAGGGAGCCAATTCCACAACCCATGAATTATATTCGAGCGAGGAGCCAATGCTACCGCTCACGAATCATCTGTTAGCAGGGAGTTGATGCTACATTCTGGGAATCATCTGCTAGTGGGGAGCCAAAGCTACAACCCAAGAATCATCTACCATCGATGAGTCTATTCTATAACTCGGGAATCAACAGACAATAGGAGGGATTCCACTTACCTTATGAGGTAATGGTTGTGCACATCCCACAGTATGGTGATAATAGGAGGGATAACACTTAACAAAAATGGTAAAGATCATGCTCATCCTATTATTTGTTGATCTTCTCAACTTGAACCTCAAGAGTGGTAGAATGCTTGCATCTCTAGCTTGAGTGGGATGCCACTTACCGTAAATGGTAAGGATTGCGCCTACCACAAGAAGCCAACACCCATTAGCTAAATGGGTGGGAAAGACAGATGCCAACTGGGTTATACTTTGTCAAATTGAGAGGTCCGTCAACCCCAAGATGTCTAAGGCTCAATTCCTCACCTTGGAAGCTCAAACAAGCGTGAAAAGCATAGCTCAGTGTCCTCGATTAGCCCAAACCCTTACCTAATTGGGTCACATCCATCAATACATGTTTCTCTCATAAACATATCAAAGTGCTCATATTCGGTACCAATACAAACAATTCACTAAAGGGCTTATTCACATTGCTTTATGCAGTAATTTTGAGCATCAATCCCAAGTTTTCTTGTTCATACAAGACATCAAAATAAATATTATGTTAGAAAAAATATATGTCATAAAAGGATACAATATTCATCCATTCTCGCTCTCACGGAGGCATCAACCACAAGCCTAATCTTGTCTCATACAACAACATTGTCTTAATACATGAAGATATCTCTGTTCCATCTAGATACGAGATTATTTTCCAATGGGATCCCACTCTTGTTGTCATAATATATCATTGTTATATTGAGAACCTACTCAAATAGATCTCCAAAGAGCTTCCTTAAGAGAACTTCCTCATAGCTAGTTATGCTAGCAACAATGCACTCTACCTTGGTTGTGCTTAAAGATGCAAACTTCTATTTCTTGCTCATCCAAGATACCATTGTAGATCCCAAGCTAAAGTATCACCCAAATATGTTTTTCCCGTCAATAACGTTTCTAGCCCAGTCAGCATCGGTGTATCCATGTAGTCTCACATATTTAGAAGTCTATCTCAAACTAAGATTGATTGTCCCATGCAAGTAACTTAGAATGTGTTTGGCAGCAACCCAATGTGCATGAATGGGCTTGATCATGAATTGACTCAAAATGTTCATTAGAAAGCATATATCTAGACAAGTGTTCACAAGGAACATCAATGCTCCAATTAGGATGATACTTAGAAGGGTTAGCCAAGTCGGGTCCAGTAACATATCCACATAACTTGTTGAAATTATTTTCCATTGGGGTAGCTAAGGACTTGCATCTAGTCATTCCAAATCTCACCAATAACTTTACTATATATTTTCCTTGAGAAATGAAGATTTCTTCGAGTCTCTACTAAACTTATAATCCCATAAAGTAATACATCATGTCAGTATCCTTCATATCAAACCCAGAGGCTAGCTCCCTCTTACACTCGATCATCAAAGGCTCACTACCTATCAAGACTAGATCATCAACATATAAAACTAAAATCAAACACATACCTTCGACCACTCATCACAAATCAGTATTTTAGCTAAAAAAATGGAAGTGCTCAAAATTAATTGAGGTCTAAATGACCGGGTAGAGTTCGTCACTAGGATTCCAATGGCATGAACGGTTTAAAATACTGACATCGTATGCAAAAGTTAGAGCCTCCGAAAGTTTGGTAAAAAAAGTCAAAGTCAAAGTTTTACTAGGGTTGGCTGGATGTCGAGTCAGCATGCAGAGAATATTCTCCAGTTTCAACTAGTGACACTGTGACAAGTGTCATCTTCAGATTCGTGAGTGTGGTTGTGTGCAAGGGAAATTGCCTAATTGGTCTCTCAGATGGAATTTTTTTTAATTTAATTAAATATTATTATATATAATGTTTATGTTATATTATATATATTTTTAAATTATATGTTATAATATCATTAATATATATTATATATTTTAAATATTAATTAAATACTAATTAACCCAAAGTCTGAACTAATTCAACGACATCAAAATATTTCAAATGGCACATTCAATTTTTAAATTGGCAAAATTATAGAGGAGCAGAGGGAGGGGGATTGGAACCCACAACTTCCCCCACCCCACTCCAAAGACAAACCCTTAATCTACAGTTGCATTCATTGTATGGAGGGCCGCAAAAACATTACTTAAACCATCATGTTGACCAACAGGGAGAGGGGGGAGCTAGCCCCCTCTCCATGCTACCTAAAATATGTGACCGAGGGCCAACGCTAAGGGCTTTTAGTGCCATAACTATGGTTAACTGCTAATTGAATCCCCGTTAATGATGTATTAAGTTGGCATAGATTTTGGAGGAGCCACAAAATCTAGAACTTCCACCAAATTTAGTGGACTTAACTGGAGTCTTTTAAGATTTGGTGGAGGAAATGTAGGAAAAATTGGTTTTGCCATAATTGAGGCAATTCTCAACCAAATTTCGAAAATGAATAGTCATTTTTGGCTAATTGGAATGCTAGGAACTCATTGGGGTAGGTTGTAGAGGCATAAGGGGTCATATACAAGTGTTTTTTGTCACTTGAAGATTTTTGAAGCTTATGGCCACTAGGGGTTCGAAGCAATTCCCAGAATAGATGGTAACCAAATTGAGTAAAAGAAAGTCATTTCTAATAGATTTGAATGTTTTAAACTCATTAGAATAGGTTCCAAGAGAATTGGACGCATCTACCAACAATTTGAGCACTATTGAAGCTAATACAAAGGCCCACACTATGAAGCTAGACTAAGGAGATGTAGCCCAAGAGGGGTGAACTCCTTCAACAACAAAAAAATTGTGTATTGAGCTCTGTTATTTGTTCTTGTTGTTTTTTAATATTATTTTCATCCATTTAAGTTAATGCTTTTAAGTTCATGCAAAACACTGAATTTCACGAAGTTAGATGAATTGACAATCACATGCTCATGGATAAACTCTTTATGAATAAGCAAACCAAAGCAAAGAAAATTTTATATTTAGAAATGATACTAGCACAACATTAACTAGAAATCAGTTTCAAATCAGGTGGTATCAGAGCACAAGGTTGCTTGCTTGATTTACTTGAAGGGTTTAATAGTTGCAATTGTTGTTATGATTACAAGGTTGAAGTTGTAGAGAGAAGGGAAGCTACTGATAGCTAGTCCTGAGATTAGGAAAAGAAGGAAGAAGGCTGAGAAAGCATCATCCTCACCCAAAGAGCCACTCAAGGCAGCACCTGAATCACCTCAAGTTCCATCTCCATCAGTTGAGATAGAAGAGGCACAAATTGCACAAGAGGCTGAAGTGATTGAAGAGGTACAATCAGTATAGATTTCTAAGCCCGAATCCATAGCCATTATGTCTAGAGAAAGAGAGCATGAAGATCCCTCTTCAAAAGAGGAAGAGTTTAAGATATCTTTCTATACTTTGACTAAGATGGTTAAAATCCACTATGAAGAGAGGAACACTAGAATGGTTGGAGATAGTTCTAAACCTCCACATGGAGAAGGAAGCTTAGAGGACAAAAAAGATGAGGAGAAGGATTCCAAAGGGAATGGTGGAAAGACACCTCCATATCCACCATCCTCATCATCTTCACCATTTCACATAGTATCATATTCCACTACCACCACTGCAACGGCTCATACTCATTCCTAAAGCCCGAAAGTAAAAACTCCATTACTAAAATTGGAAATAAAATTCGAACTTCCCATGTACAATAGAGAAGTGAATAAGAAAATGCTAGACAATTGGATTCGACGGTTGGAGGTATACTAAAGAATTCAGAACCTTCAAGAAGATGACATAAAGATCCAGTTGGCTTCACATGCAAGAATGCAAGTACAAAAAAAGAATGTAAGTATAAAAAAGAGAAGGAAAAACTCACATGCAAAAATTGTTCAAAGATCGGCCATGATGAAGACCATTATTGGAAACTTCATATAGAATTAAAACCAGATAGATTGAAAGCCAAAGAGAAAGGAAAAACTATTGCTATAGCTGAAAAAAGACTTAGGGTCAGATTCAAGGGATGAGACAAAAATTACAGCCATGGGTTTGAAACATCAACATGTTGAAAGTACTAGTTCCTCAAATAGTCATATCAACAATCCAAATGAAGATGAAAGGAAGAGTTGGTCACTGTCAGAGTAATCTCAAATCATACCAAGATTGATGCACTCGTTGATAGTGGATCACAAGCAAACCTGATTTCAAAAGAATTAGTTAAAGAGCTTAGAATTGAAACCATACCCTTTGGGTTGGATAGTTAAGGATGCCAATGTGCAAGTTTCAAGGAAATGCATTTTTATATTTGCTATGACTCCAAACTTTTTTGATGAAGTCGAGTTAGACGTGGTTCCACTTGATATTTCTAGAATTATCTTGGGAATTCCATATTGGTAATGATAGGAAAGCTATGTTTCATCGCTATGAGAACAAATTTAATTTTCTTAAAGATTGGGTGAAGTATATTGTGAGAGCTCATCGCAAGAAACTAAACATTTATTTAGTTAATGTAGGGCAAATGAAGAGGTTAGTGAATGCAAGTCAGAACTTGACATTGCTTATGATCAAGTAAAGAGATGTTTTGAATCATACTCTTCATAAAGATGCTTATATTTGTAGTGAGCTGTTTCAGAATGATAGCATGTTGCCTTTGAAAGAAGGTGAAAAACATTTGTAGTAGCCAACATCGTTGTTGAGCGATGTTGAAAACAAGGTGTCGGTGCAAGAAGTTGCAAAGGTCATTGAGAAGAGGACAAATCAGCTCGGCAAAGAAGGGATGGGTTTCACAAATTTTCATTTCTAGTTTCCGAAAGGTACATTACAATGGCAAAGAAACTTGGGCAAGAGTCGACTCAAGTACAAGGCAAAAGAAGCTAAAAATTGCCATAGAGACAAAGTGTAAGGTGAGAAAGATTCCATGTTTCCTTTGATTTATTAACCAAGGTAGGAACAATATGCTTTCTGCAAAATTAGTTTGATGTTCTGCAAATTTAGAAATATTACAGCATGACGGTGTTAAAGACAACAATAGATGGTCGTTAGAATTAAGGAAAAAATTAACTTTTTATGAAAAGCTCCAAATTATGAAATTAGGAAAATTTCAATGGATAAAGACTAGAAGGATGAGGGAATGGTCCCCTTATCAACATAATCAGTGATCAGGAGAGATTTTGGGGTCCAAAGGCTTCTAGTGGGGAGGAATGATTAGGAATCAGTATTTTAGCTTAAAAAAGAAAGTGATCGGAATTGCTTTAGACCTAAATGATCGAATAGAGTTCATTGCCATGATTTCAACGTCATGAACGGTTTAAAAAATCGACATTGTATGCAAAAGTTAGAGCTTCTGAAAGTTTCGTAAAAAAAAGTCAAAGTCAAAGTTTGACTAGGGTTGACTCGATGCCCAATCAGCATGCAAAGAATATTGTGACAAGTTTCATCTTCAGGTTTGCCAGTGTCATTGTGTCTAAGGGAAATGAACTAATTGGCCTCTAAGGTAGAATTTGAATTTTTTTATTTAATTAGATATTATTTATATTTTTTTATATATAATTTTATGTTAATATTATAATATAATTAATATATTATTATATATTTTAAATATTAATTAACCCAAAACTAATTCAACGGCATCGAAATATTTCAAATGGTGCATTCAATTTTTTAATTAGCAAAATTATAGAGGAGTGAAGGGAGGGGGAATGAAACCCATGACCTCCCACGCCCCACTCCAAAGCCAAACCATTAAGCCATAGCTGCATTCATTATATGGAGGGTCACAACAACACTAATTAAACCATCTGATTGACCAATGGGGAGAGGAGGGAGCTAGCCCCTCGTAGGCGAGCCCCCTCTCCATGTGACCTCAAATATGTGGCCGAGGGCCAATGCTAAGCATGTTCAGCACCATAATTATGGTTAACTACTAATTAAATCTTCGTTAATGATGGATTAAGTTGGAATACATTTTGCAAGAGCTAACAAATCTAGAACTATCACCAAATTTGGTGGAATTAACTGGAGTCTTTCTAGATCTTGTGGAGGAAACATTGGTTTTGTCATAACTGAGGCAATTCTTAGCCAAATTTTGAAAATGAATTGTTATTTTTGGCTAATTGGCATGCTAAGAACTCTTTGGAGTAGGTTTCAAAGGCATCAGAGGTCATTTACAGGTTTTTTTTGTCACACTATATTTTCTTATTAATAAATAAATGTGTTAAATCACTTAAATGCGGACCCTTTTTTTAAGATTATATTTTATATTTTGTGTTTTTTAATATATATATATATAGAGAGAGAGAGAAAGAGAGAGAGAGAGAGAGAGAGAGAGAGGAGAGAATTTGCTTTTTTATAATGTTATACACATATAATTTAGTAAAATGTGTTTTCTATTAATAAAAAATTTAGTTAAATAATTTTTCAGAACATAATTAACTAAAATATAATTAACCATTTAATGTATTAGAAATTTTCTAATTAATATTTAAAAAAAATATAAGTAATGACACAAATTATATTTAGTTGTATTATATTTTATAAATTATATGTAAATTTAATATATTATTTTTATTCATTAAATTAAAAGAAAAGTTAAAACTAATTATTACTTTTATAAACAAAATTATTTTTAACTTTTAATATATTATTTTTAATTAATATAATTTTTAAAACAATAATAATATTAATATTAAATAAATTTATTAGTATATTATTTATATTATTTAAAGGTTATTTTTTATGATTTATTTCACGATAATTATGAATATATTTTTAGTTAAATTTGATCTTAAACAATAAATTACAATTTATTGTTTAAATTTTAAATTTAGTTGACAACACACTTGTAATTTATACTTTTTTCTTTTATTCATTAAATACATTAATAAAAAAGTTAATAAGAAGAATATTAAATCAATATATTTATTTTTATTGTTTATTGTTGGTAAATTTTCTTTTAGATTTATTGTTGAAAGCATTTTCATATACCACAAGATTAAAATAAATGTTTGTTGCAAAATAGTGCACAAATGTCTCAAAGACTATTACAACATTTTGCCTAAATGCAATTGTCTTCTTATTACAATATGTAATTTTAGCTCTTTGTTGGTTTTTACTTTAATTTAGTTATATTTAAAGTAAATTGCAGGTACTAGCTACTTTAAAAGAACTCAGATATCAAAAAAAACACAATCAATAGATCACATGTTTCTTATTCATGTAAATATCAAACTATGTAAATAACACCATAAACAATTTTTACATATACAATAGATTTAATTGATGACCCTATTTTAAAATTATTATTTAATGTTGATTCACCTCCTTAATCTAAGGTTAGATTTCAAATTTTTAGTAGCTATATCAGAAGCTAATCATAATCCAAACCATATAATCTTACCCTGATGTTTCTTCTCTTTAAGCGTAATTTCTCTGACTTTCAAAATTGTCCATTATTGAAGTATTTATCATTATCAATTGTTTCTCTACATCTATGGAGAATAAAGACTTTGATTCATGTCTCATCTTTATTGTTTGACATAAACTTATGTGCATTGAAGTAGCTCTTACAATTTAACAATTACAATAGCTTCTCTACTACTCTCACGCACTACAATTGTTGAAGTTATGAAAGGAACAAGTATTAAGCTATGGAAATCTTAATAAGATCTACTAAAGATTGTTTATCCTTATATCTTACCAAGGAGAGGGCTCTTGTGTTTTTCCAATTCAAGTAAAGAAAAACTTGTCTTTTGGCAGAAAACCATAATGTAAGTGTAGACAAAGCAAACTCTACAACACAATAAAGCATATTTGTAAATCAAATTCTAAATCTAATTTTAATTATCAGGACTGGAAATCCTGGCAGTAAACGCAATCTCGATGAGGTACGTAGGTACCATGAAGGAACAAATACGCTATCCGAGGATACACCAAACAGCGTAGAGACATTGCACGCAGGTTTCGCTCGGCACGCAGGGAATAGGACCAGCATTGAAAATCCAATGAGTATGCTGCTCAACGCAAAGCCCAACGCAGATGAAATGAAGATACAACGCACCCCCAAAAGACTGCTACCAAAACTCAACTCAGAATGTGAAGAGAAGGAATACAGTGCATCCCTAGAAAGAAAAACAGGCCACTGCAAAAACCCAACGTGGAATGGGAAGCAATTGGGTTACAACGTAACCCTAAAAGCCCAAACAACGGGCCACTTGCAAACACAGAAAAATCGATGCTCAACGAGAAGGGTGTGTCCGAAGCTACGGATCCACGGTCAAACATAAAATTGAAAAACTCCAACAGGTATGAGTTGCCTAATAATAATAATTTAAATAAAAATAAAAATAAAAAAAAAACAAGTAATAAATAATGAAACTAATGTATTAACTAACTTAGATCCCATTCCAGTTAAGAAAAATAGCATAATAGGCAACAAAACCATGAACTTAAATAATGAAAACACTAATGAAATGAATAAAATAAGATATAATTTTAAATAATAATAAAGTAGAATTATAACAATAATAAACTGTAATATTATTAAAAGCACGCTAGAAGGGAATATATGACAAATTTAATCAATGGAAACCCATCACTCTATTTACCATAAAGTCATTAATATTTCAGCTTATGAATTGAAAAATGAAGAAATAGGAGTCCTCAACAAAGGACTCAATTTTGCCCTATCCCCCAATAGAATCCCGAAAGAAGAAATTATATGCACTTGAAGAAGGAATAAAAACTCTTAAAGATACAGATAAAGAACTTATTAGACAAGAATGTGTCGTAATTCTAAGGAAAGCTAGACCACCTAGGAGCCATCTAAACCAAGAACAACTTAAAGCCTTAAAGAGCCTAAGAGAGAATAAGGACATTGTCATTCTAAAGGTAGATAAGGGAGATGCCACAGTGGTAATGGATCAGGAAGAATACATAATAAAAAAATGAAGGACCACCTGTATAACAGCGGTAGTTACAAGAAACTTGAGAAAAAACCTATCTCAAGAATCACAAGACTTGTTAAGAAAGCTATCAAAGAGTCTAACCTTGATGAGAAGCTGAAGAAATGCCTCACCCCTGATAGTGAAATTACCCCTTGTATCTATGGAGCACCCAAAATACATAAAACCGATGTCCCCCTTAGACTCATAGTCAATACTATCGGAGCACCTACTTATGAATTAGCTAAGTATGTCTCAAGCACGCTAGCACCTATAGTAGGTAAAACTAGCTCTTACATCAAAGACTCCAACCAATATGTTGAGTTCATCAAAAATGCTAAACTAGATCCGGGTGATAAAATTGTTAGCTTTGACGTTGTTCAACTCTTCACCAAGATTCCCTTAGATGAAGCTATCCAAGTGGTTAAAGAAGTAGCGAACCCTCAAATTACCAAATTAGCAGAAATCTGTCTATGCTCCACCTTCTTCATCTTCCAAGGGGAAATCTTTGAACAAACCTCAGGAGTGGCTATGGGATCACCTCTTTCTCCTATTGTGGCCAATCTCTTTATGGAAAAATTTGAAAAGAAGGCTCTTGACACCTTCCCATTAA
>APFE031373265.1:0-15035 GCA_000404065.3 Pinus taeda
CAAGGAAGCAGAAGAAGAACCAGATCTGGCATATTTTGTTAACCAGCGTCGCCAATGGCAACCTAGGCAATCTGGTATGTTTTCGGACCCAACTTCTTCTTTCCAGCCTCTACAGTATAACACTCAACAATATGGTATGTGGCAAAACCAATCTACACCCCCATTTCCAAACTGGTCATCAAAGCCATTTCCTTCTCCTAATCCATGGATGAATCAGACAGGACAATTCGGCTGGCCAAATTTTCCTTACACCCCACCATATTGGCAGAATAACTCATATCCTCCACAATGGATTCCCCCTACTTCACAAGGTTCACCCTGGAAGACAAATTGGCCAAGATCGACATATCATTCAACAAGGACTATTCCACTCCCTCAACCAACTCTGCCAGCCTTACAACAAAACCCCCAGTCTAATCTGAGACCGCAACTCTCAGCCCAACCCAATCCCAATCCTAATAATAGACCAGTGCAATCCCTCTAAATCATAGAAACATCAGAAATCAGACCTGACCTAAGGGAGTGCAATGATCTTCAGTTACGATCTGGACGTATAATAGAAACAGAGGGAGACAAAACAGTTCACATTGAAGATCAGTTACCAATAGAACAACCGCTACAACAAAAGGATGTACATAAAGAGAAAACCCATCAACAAGCAAGTACATCCTCTCCTCCTTTCCCGGAACGATTAGTCATACCACGACCAATGCAATATCCAGACTTTGACATTCTGGGAGAGTTACAAAATCTGTACATAAAAATTCCATTCCTCCAAGCCATTCAAGACATTCCTATATACGCAAAAACTATAAAAGAACTATGCATAAAAAAATCAAGGAGGAATACAACCACTAACCCTATAGTCCAAGTAGTTGGTACTTTATCCGACTTGTTATCAGGAAAAGAGACACCTATCAAATACGAAGATCCCGGAAACCCAATTGTAACTGTCCAAATCTATGGTTGAACCCTGACTAATGCTTTAGTCGACCTGGGAGCTGCAATCAATATTTTGAAAACTTCCACCTGCCAAAAGCTTGGCATCACATCAGTAGAACCTACTTCTACTTTGCTAGAATTGGCAGATCGATCTGTAGTTCGACGATAAGGTACTTTATACGATGTCATGGTTTCTGTAGACTCCTAGGAATATCCAACTGACTTCCTGATAATTAATCCAAAAACCCGACTAGATGGACATCCGCTAATAGTAGGAAGACCTTGGCTTGCTACTGCCGATGCCTACATTGGTTGCCGGCAAGGAAACATGACCATAACTAAAGGACCAGACATTAAAAATCTAGTTCTATATCCTCCAGCACAGCCAAGCCTGTCGATGATCAAAACTAACAAGTATCCTATGTCATATCTTACTAACAATATCAGATCTCCATTGACTGTACAAAAAGCTTTAGATTTTAAAGATCAAATAGAAGATGACGCCATCAACAACTTCATTAGTCAAACTAAATCTAGAACGCACACACAGTGTTTTATGATAGAAGCAGCGTTTGATAGCGAGCTAGAAGAAGACCCTTTAAAAGATCCACATGACCAAACAATACTAGTGACTGTTGTTGCCAATAGTAAAGTAGTGGAAATTGAACCTGGTAAGACTCTAAATATCAACGCCAACCTTACACCAGATCAACAAACAAAGCTTGTTAATCTGTTACGAAAATATAAGGGAGTATTTGCGTGGGATTACCTTGACATGAAGGGGATTGATCCTCAATTATGCACCCACCACATCTATATAGAAAAGGATGCAAGACTTGTTCGTCAGCCCCAAAGAAGACTTAACCCCCATCTAAAAGAGGTAGTAAAAGCCGAACTTCAGAAACTTTTAGATGTTAATTTTCTCTACCCCATCTCTGACAGTAAATGGGTCTCTCCCTTGGTGGTGGTACCCAAGAAAAATGGAAAATGGAGTATTTGCGTGGATTATAGGGAGTTAAACAAGGCTACACAGAAGGATCACTTTCCTCTCCCATTTATAGATCAAGTATTGGACACTTTGGCAGGAAAGAATTTTTTTTCTTTTCTGGACGGCTTCAGTGGATATAACCAAATCCAAATTGCCCCTGAAGACCAGGATAAAACTACCTTTACTTGCCCTTGGGGGACGTTTGCCTATTAAGTACTACCCTTTGGCCTATGTAATGCCCCTGCTACATTCCAAAGGGCTGTCCTCAGTATCTTTGCAGATCTAATAAATGATGGACTTAAGGTGTACATGGATGACTTTACACCATAAGGAGATGATTTCGACCCAGCTCTAGATACCCTGGAAAAAGTTCTACAACGTTGTATCGCTACTAGACTTTGCCTGAGCCACAAAAAATGTTACATGATGATGACAGAAGGGCTGATTCTAGGGCACTATATTTCAGCAGCTGGCATCCAAGTAGACCCTGCTAAAATTCAGATTCTTTTGCTCATCCCTACCCCCACTACTCAAACAGAGGTACGCAGTTTTCTTGGGTTTTCTGGATATTACAGACGATTTATAGAACATTACTCACGTATTACTGCACCTCTACACGCTCTAACTGGTAACATTGATTTCTTGTGGACAGAGAAATGTGACCAGGCTTTTAAGGGATTGAAGAAGCTTGTATCAACAGCTCCAGTCCTCCGAGGACCAAACTAGAATTTGCCATTCCAAATCTCATCTGATGCCTCGGATACAGCAATTGGTGCAGTCCTAGGACAAGAAGAGGATAAGAAACCATATGCTATCTACTATATCAACAAAAAATTATCCTCTGTTGAACTCAATTATACTGTCACTGAAAAGGAATTCCTGGCTATCATACATGCTATTAACAAATTTAGACATTATATCACAGGCTACCCCGTTGCGTTATATACCGATCATTTTGCTATCAAATATTTGGCAAATAAACCTGCTACAAATGCTAGAATAACTAGATGGTTGATCTTATCGCAGGAGTTCGATATCACAATCAAGGACTGACCTGGCAAGTAGAACCCTGTAGCCGATTTTCTCTCACGAATACTGAAGTCAATTGAAACAGCAGCGGTAGAAGATCAATTTCCGGATGAACACCTCTTTGTTGTTGTTGTTCGAACACCTTGGTATGCTGACGTCGCCAATTACCTTGTGGTAGGTAAGCTACCAAAACACTTAACCCCTCAAGAACGTAAGCAGATTGTTTAGAAGAGCACTCGATTTTTGTGGATTGGAGGCCATTTGTTCCATACAGGGGCAGATATGCAAATCAGGAGGTGTATTCGAGAAGGCAAGATCTTCGACATTTTAAAAGCTTGCCATGATGGACCATGCGGGGGACACTTTCTTGAAAAGAGAACAACACATAAAGTATTACAGACAGGATACTATTGGCCTACAATTTTCAAAGATGCGAAAAATTTGCACAAGCCTGTGACAGCTGCCAGCGAGCAGGGAGACCTGGTCAAGCCGATGAAATGCCTCTGAGACCACAATTGGTCATTAAGCCATTTGAACAATGGGCTCTTGACTTCGTCGGGCCCATTAATCCACCATCAAATCAGAGGACATACATTCTGGTGGCGACAGACTATGTTACTAAATGGGTCGAGGCCGAATCATTGCCTAAAGCTACAGAAGACTCTGTAATACAATTCTTGTTCCATTTGTTTGTACGCTATGGATTTCCGAGAGAATTAATCACAGATGCTGGACCAAAATTTGTTGGGAATAAGTTAGCTGCAACACTTAATAATTATCATGTCCAACATAAGATCACTACCCCATACCATCCGCAGGCAAAGGGTCAAGTAGAAAGTAGTAATAAGATAATAGAATCAATCTTAACAAAAACCATTGCATCGCATAGGCGTGATTGGGCCGCTCGACTACCTGAGGCATTGCGGGCCTATAGAACCACATGGAGAAGTACTATAGGCTATTCACCTTATCAATTAGTGTTTGGAAAACAACCAATCTTCCCCATAGAATTCGAAATCCAAATGCTACGAACTGCACAGGAAGTCGGCCTAGATCTGAGTGAGGCGCAAATCAATCGATTACAACAGATTAATGAATTGGACGAAATTAGGCTCTCTGCATTACAAAACACAGCGTTAATTTAACAGCAGCGAGCTAAATGGCATGATGCACTTATCAAGAATAAAGTCTTTCATGAAGGAGACTGGGCTCTGTGATACGACTCTCAGTTTCAGGACTTCCTGGGGAAACTCCAGACACGATGGTTAGGACCATATGAAATCTAGAAGGTACACAATAACAGGACCCTTACCCTGATCACAATTGATGGTTCTGGATATGAATTCAAAGTAAATGGCCATCGAGATCGTCCCTATCGAAAGCCACTCACTCGAGAATCATTCTGTCAGCAGTTACGACAAGATAATGATTTGGAAATTTTAGGAGGGGAAGCAAAATCTTCCTCACCTATAACTTAAGCAATTCATTTTTTTCATAACTCGTACATAACATCCTGTATATATGCTCTTTTGATTTTCTGTTTGCGTTCTAAGTATTTTTGCCGTTCTACTCGTGTGATTTTGCTATTACTTTGCGAAAAGGAACAACGCTGGTGTGTTTTTGTTGTTCCTTTTCAAAAGGAACAACAGTCGTGTGTTTTTGCTATTCCTTTTCAAAAGGAACAACACTCGTGTGTTTTTGCTGTTCCTTTTCAAAAGGAACAACATTTGTGTGTTTTTGCTGATTCCTTTTCGAAAGGAATAGCATTCGTGTGTTTTTGCTGATTCCTTTCCGAAAGGAACAACACTCGTGTGTTTTTGCTGTTCCTTTTCAAAAGGAACAACATTTGCATGTTTTGCTGTTCCCTTGCTAAAAGGAACAGCACTTGTGAGATTTTGTTGTTCCTTTGCGAAAAGGAACAATACTTGTGAGATTTTGCTGCTCCTTTTCAAAAGGAACAACACTTGTGTGTCTTTGTTGTTCCTTTGCGAAAAGGAACAACACTTGCGTGATTTTGCTGTTCCTTTGCGAAAAGGAACAACAATTGTGTGTTTTTGTTGTTCCTTTGTGAAAAGGAACAACATTTGAGTGTCTTGCTGTTCCTTTGCAAAAAGGAACAGCATTTGAGTGTTTTGTTGTTCCTTTGTGAAAAGGAACAGCACTTGTGTGTTAATTGTTGTTCCTTTCTCAGAAGAAACAACATTTGTGATTTTTCGTTGCTCCTCTCAAAGAAATGGTATCTTACGAATGGATTCTTCTCTCAAAGAATGCCATCGGCATGTTTTTGCCCTCATTGGGATGCTTTGCGACCATGGTCTCCTCAATCTTTTAGATACAACAATGAATTTATGCAATGAACATAAACCATGATATACCGAAATTAGCACATCATAAATCGCTATTACTATGAAGCCAGTATGCATAAGAGGACAAGAGGAGGGACATGAAATTTTCATCTTCGCTGTCACTGTCTTATTACCGAACCCTGGTTGGTGATTTTTATCATGATGATTTCCCTAAAAATCTTTCTTGATTATTACTGAGGAGTAAGAACAAACGATTTATATCTGTCTGTTGGGATCATAAGACTTCTTCCACCATTCGCATGCATGTGGCATTTCCAAGGGCCGACCCCCATGGGCTGGCCCCTCCCCCAATTGGCATGCACATATATTTTGAATATACATCGAGAACTATATATATTATGTTCTAATGCAATGTCGTATTGAAGGTGTTGGAATTGTGTTGTGACGTCATAGGTTCGACCCTCACTGCTGCTCCCTAGACTTCGACCCAATATTTTGGTGGCCCTCGGGCTACCATGTGGTGCCCACTGGCTAGGCCATGTGTGAGCCCATGGTTGGCCACCAATCCAACCATTAAAAATCTGCCAAATGCACCCATGAGAACGTGACACTTGGCACAATATGATTCACTAGAGTATATTTACCAGTCAACCTTCCACATAGACCTGCACAGTCAAAGCCATGTTAGTAGTAACGATTGTTGACTAGGCTATAAAAAACAATTTAAACAACCTTTGATGTCATAATGAATAAAGAAAGCAAAAAATAAGAAACTAATAATTTGATGTAAAAAACTAAAAAGAGAGAGGATCCCAACTCTGTGACAAAAAATGTCACTATGACAATCACAAAGAATTGTGAAAAGTTATACAAATGTGTAAATCATAGATTTTAGATCCAAGGAGACAAATTGCTATGTATAGTTCTACAAATATTGTGACAAAGTGAGTGATATAATATAAAGCATAAATGATCCCAATTCCACTCTAAAAATTACCATACTTTTCAACAAAAATCTAAAAAAATAAGAACTATGTCTATATACCAAAGTCCAATATTATCAACCAAAATAAAAGTGTAGAGAGGGTTAATGTATGAATTTATTTGTGGAAAAAAGCATATAAAAGCATATATATTATAATGTAACTTTTATATATATATATATATATATATATAATATATATATATATATATATATATATATATATATATATATATATATATATAATATATAGTTATATATATAGATATGAATTTTATATCTATAATAAATAATATTATGAATATGTTTTAGTATAATATATTTTATATAATAAAAATACATGTAGAAGTTTTCCAGTTAACCATTGAGAACAATTAAAAGAGGTAGCCCATTTGGACTAGTTTTTCATTTTTGGTTACCAATTTGGTTCTTTGCTAAGTAAAAATATATAAAAAGTAACCCACATATTTTCTTTTTAATGAGCCAAAACCAAGCCACATGCCAAGGTTTTATGGGGTTATGGCTTGAGTAGTAAATCTGCATGGAAACAAAAGAGGAAATGAAAAAAATTGTAGCATACCCAAATCAAAATTAACAGCAACACATATGTGCATTGTGCAACAAACATAATGTGTTTGTAGGGATTTAAGTCAACTAATTTTTTCATAATATTGAAAATATGCAGGAACATACAAAAACATAAACAACAAATAAATTTACTAATTTAACATCCTATGCATAATAACAACACTTAATTAACAATAGAAATGAGGTAAAATGAAATACAAACACCAAATTTACATGGTAAAACTATAATTGGGAAAATATCCATGAAATGGTAGTAGTTCCTTTACTATCTTCATAAATATGGAATCTTATAAAGAGAATCTCCACAAATACTTCACTACTTTACAAATATAAGAATTTGATATTTTATGTTTTGCTTCTCATGGTACTCCCTCACCTCTATTATATACTAAGAGATATTGAGGAATTACATCCCAATAATACATGTGAGCTAATAAGCCTATAGGGTTAGCTTAATTGGTTGAATCCTTGTCATTAAAACTCCTTTGCTATTGAGAGGTCATAGGTTCAATTATATTGACACTCTTAGCTCTGTGGTTGAGCCAATAGAAAGTGATCCATTCAGGTGGAATTTCCTAGTACAAATATTCTGTGGATGTAATGATCACTTATCTTTGGGGTTCATGAACCACATGGAAAAAAAATACATGCGGGTAATATAATTTCACCTCTTTATATAATACATGATTACAAGGGTGTTTTACTCCGTGATGAATGGGGATATACTTATTTTATATAAAATTAGAGTTTCTTCTAACATAACCTAGACGTTATTACTTTCCAAAAAGACACATTCCAACACTTGATTATTGTCATATCTTAAGAAAACAATGGATTTTGATAGAACAAATTGTGTAAAATTTAGGATAGGGACATTGAGACCCGTCAATTTTCACATTATTAAAGAAGAAGATTATGCAATCCAACTCAAGGTGCAAAATGTTTCCTATAATTCTAGAGAAAGGGGTTTTTAGATATTTAGAGATGTGCATTGTGTTTATGGTACATTATATGACACTTTACCTATCTTTGGTTAGAGTAAGAAAACTCATAAATGCTTATATACTTAGTATATGATGAAAACATATTTATTTAAATATGACATAATTGACTCCAAAATTAAAATTAACCCTCAACAAAGAGAATCAAATTATGCATATAAGAATCCATTATACATATAAGAATCCATATTTTGAGAAATCTTCATCTTTTGTAATTATCTTTAATTACTATAATTGGAAGTTTCTTAATATTTAGCATAGTGTTATTTAAGTCTTAGTAGTCTTATTTCTCTTGAATAGATAAATAACCACTCATAAAAAATGATGTAATTGAGGATGATAACACTAAAATGAAAACTAAAACTAGTTATTAAAAGTTATTGGATAGAAAGATTCCAATTTTAGGCCAAATTATTTTTGAAGCTTCATCATTTTTTTATGTCGTGGAAATTCTTCTTGAATTATCCTTTTTTATAGAGGGGTGTACTTAAATAAAAATAAATGTAGATGGTAAACGTTAAATTAGTAAGGTCTTTAGATGATATTTTTTCCTTTTTATTATATATATAGAATAAGTGTTATATGGTGACAATGTTAGTGCTATTGTTTTTTGCAAGTTTTTTTTGCACATTACCATTACATGGCTCTTGTTTATTGTGTAAATTATGCAAAGTATCTGTGTTGACATGAAAACAAATAAAAAAAATCAAATTTGATTTTACATATTAGATGACAACATGCTCACCTATCTCCAATACAATGAACCACCAAAAAAAGAAGAAGAGAAAAAGCAATATTGATCATATAATTAGAAATATATTAATAACAAAAAGACCATTTTAATGTGAACAATATAGTTCGCACATAAAATACTTCAATGCACATATTATCTAAAATATTTTAATGCATATTATATATATATATAATATATATATCATATATATAATATAATATATATATAATATATATATATATATAAAATGTTGGTATTTTTTGTTTTTTCTTTATATATTACGAATTTTATAAATATTTTTGAAATGAAAAATTAAAATGATATAATTTATATAATTAATGTAAATTTATTAGTGTAAATTCGGTGATAATTAATGCGATCCAAGGAGATCCCAATTAAGGAAAGCCAATGAAGGATGACATCGTAAAGAAAATTACAACAACACTACAAAATTCAATGCATGCCAACAGAAAACCATTAACCACCATCTTTTATATGTTTAGACCTAGATGCAGTAAATGGTTGGGATTAGGGCAAAGATTTTTCTTCCAGTGCAGAACAGAACTCTGGTTCTCTGTACCTCCCATGTCAGAAGCAGCCATGGCCTCTTCACCCTTCTCTTCCAAATCAACAAGGTGAAGCTTCGAGCTAATTTGCAAATCTCTCCATCATTGATTAGGGTAGCCCTGAGACATACCTCTAATTGTCGTTCTGGCTGGGCTTTTTGTATTTACAAGATATGTTTATTTAGGTTGTAAAACAACTTTCAAATTAGATATTATGCAATAAGATAAAAGTTTTCATCAACTTTGTCAAAAATGAATTGTATTTTGTAATTATGATTTTATTTTGAGTTAAGGGAATTCACTTTCAGAGACGATGGAAACACCATTCATTGATGTGGAAAAATATCCCACTTTCCTTTTATAAATAACAAGAAAACATTAGAACTAATGAGAAAAAAATATAAATGAAAAGAAAGAGGGAAGACTGCCTCATAGAATCCAGAATGAAATTGATAAAATTAAGCACAACAGACTTCCCTTGTAAATTCAGTATTCAGGGTTTCTGAATTATAAAATTTACTATATACAATTAATCTCTCGAAAGAAAATTACAAAATCATGATATTCAATACAAGGTTTGTAATATTTTTTTATAATATTTCTATGTACTTTGGCCAAAATCATTTATTAATATAATTGTTTCCTAATATCTATAAAAAATTATTACAAGAAATTATGTAACACACCATTCTTTTTTACAAATCATTAAAGCATAAAATATTAATGAATAATTAATTACAATATGGCACAGAGAGATAAATAGCTCCAGCGAAGCAGAAGACACTTTCCCGTCTTTTTATTTCCCTCTCCCAACCACGTTAGATGAACAGACCAGAATCAATATGCTGGAAGATAAGGTAGAGGTATCTTGCAGACAGTAGACAATCCAACAAGTCCAACTGAATCATGAGGACAACAGAAGCAACGCAGCAAAGAACCTTGGTAGTTTTTTTTTTCTCTAACTATAGCAGTAGCAAATGTCTAGACATAAACCTTGAAATTCTTCTCTCATCTCGTCTCGAAGATTTTGCTCTTCAGAAAAGATCGTCAATCTCCCCTATTAAAAATCTTTATTAATTTTTTTAATAATAATAATAAGAAAATCGTTTATAGTATGACCGCAACATTTTTGTAATAGTTAAGCAACAGTCACATAAATAGTTACAATGAATTTTTTTATCATTTTTGTAAAATAATAATAATAATAATAAGAAGAAGAAGATATGAAGATAACATTTGTGTAATAGTTAGATAATAGTAACCTAAATAATTATATATAAAAATGAAATTTGATGAATAAATTTTTAATAATTTTTTTGTCAAATATAATTTAAAAAACCATTTATCTATATTTTATGTTAAAATATTTAATATTCTATATTAAAATAATTCAAATGAGTATTAGAGTGATAGAAGTTGTCTTCTGCTTAATAATTGAAATTTCTACCTTAATTACATAGCAATAGCATAATGCCATCAAATGAATTCAAATAAGCTCCATTCAAGTTAATATCAACAGAGTACAAATAAGTTTCAAATTAATATTTTGTTCTATTATGCAACATATATCAAGAGCAAAACGACCCAATAGGTGCATATATGATATGGAATACTCTCCCATCCAAGGCAATTTAGTTCGCAGAATTGTAAATGAAACCTACTTCTTAGAGCCAAATATGAACCCAGAAAAGAAAATCCTCAACTGGTGCACTAAGGTCTTTATGGAAAGAGAATCGAAAAAAAGAAGTCCTAGGATTTAACTGTAAGATATGCTGAAAACAACTTACCTCTTTTCACCGAAGAAAGCTACGGTTGAGCCACCCCAGGAACCCACGCTCCCTTCATTCATTATGAGCCTTCCTCCAATTAACTGATGTAAATCCTTGTGCAGACCAAAACAAGACCAAAACTAAATGATATAGACTTAAAAAAAACCCCAATGCAGGTGTCGAGGATCAGAATGAATAGGGGAAAGATGATAGACTGGTAGAGATCAAGATACCCTACATGACTTCTACGCTAAAAATATCAAACCAACTTTCCCCGAAACAGTATGGCCTCGGCTAAGATATTCATCTACAAGTTGGTAGAACTGTAAATGAAACCTACTTCTTAGAGCTGCTTGAAATTCTTCTCTCATCTCGTCTCGAAGATTTTTCTCTTCAGAAAAGATCCTCAATCTCCCCTATTAAAAATCTTTATTAATTTTTTTAATAATAATAATAAGAAAATCGTTTATCTCAAATTATCTCAAATTCTTTGATTTTTTTACCAAAAAAAAATTGAAATAATGGAGCCCTTTTCAAATTCCTTTTTCTAAAGTCTTGAATGAAAATAAATCCCTTTTAAAATAATGCCATCACATTTTTTTAATATGGACACCCCACAAATGCATGATAAATTAAAGAATTTATTTAGTTTGGAGCCACATTAAAGTCTTGAATAAATCTTCAATTGGAACCACACTAATGATTTCATTTAGAAAATTTTCAAAACTAAAAGGCTTTTGGTGATATTTTCAATGATAAATACGAATCTTCCTCTTTAACAAAATGTAAAGACCTTTTAAATAAAATCGAGCCCCCAGTGTTTAATAGACCGTCCAATCTTCCTTTTGAAACAATACAATGCATTGTAATTTACCGATACAATGCATATGCGATGAGTCGCCAATTTTCACAGTTTTTTTATGATCTCCAGCCTTATCTTCCAAAGCACACTGCATGTGCATCTACCTTCCATATATATTTGCCCTTCCTTTATTGTGCACAGGAAGAACATGCTGTTTTTAACAACCCCAATCAACAAGGCAATCAAAGAGAGAAGATACCAAACCAATATGAAGAAACATATTCATATTACTTTTGCATCTGCTGTGTACGTGAAGCTTGCCATGTTCCTGGATTTTGTGATGTGTATAACAAATAGTTAGTTATAGTAAAATGATAACATTGTGAATTGAAGAGAGGACATATTTGAGACAAAAGATGTTAAGGCATATGTTGATGTACCTTCCATTTGTTACCCGACATGTAATAGTTCACTATCTTCATTGATGGTGAACTTGCTGTGAATTTTGAAGTCACGTAACATGTAAACAGTGGTAACTTTCTGTTGCAAATATGCCTCATATGACATTGCTTTTAAATCAGGAAGCAAGTCATGTACTAAGGGTTGCCTGATAATGCATTGGACAAAGTTATTTGAAATGGATTCTATTACAGAATTTATACAATGCTTGTAAATGAAAGGGCAATTATCATTGCACTGTGAACAAAAAATTGTCCCATTGGTTATCACTATGGATGAATTAAATGGGGAGTTACAAATTGCACAAACAGATTCAAAAGGAGTTGAATATGGATTTGTTGCCATCAGAATACCTTTGACCTGTTTATAAAATATTGAAACATTAATTTACATTATTACATGGTAAATGCAAAGCTAGTAAAAACACGATTATTTTTATACTTACAGCATGGGTAGATGTAGTTAGTTTTTTGAGATTGTTTACTGCATCTGTGTTAAGTTCAGTCATGAACGTTGACTTTGATGCTCTGAATATTGTTTCTTTTGTGTTTACTTTTTTTGTTAAATTTTTGAAAAGGATGAGGGGGAAGTCTCCTTTCTGCAATTGTTTTTCCATTGAAAGGAAAAATTGTTCATACGTGTCAAATAATTGCAACTGCAAGAGAGAAATTGTTATCCATTGAAAAATTGCAAGTGCAAGAAACAAATTACAATAAGTATAGACAAATTACAATAACTATATAATGAAGTGATGCATGTTATCTACTGAAAATTAGGAATAAGTAACATGCAAATACATACAGTTGCATTGTCATTTTCAGAATCTCCATCTTTGATATGGAGTATGTAATGCAATCCAACCCGTTTGGCAAGTGTAACAGTTGTAGCGATTGTGCCAATTGGGTACATTTCTTTTTTGTTTGCAAATTGCCTAATGGTTGTATTGGGAATGAAGCTATACTCTTTGCAAAATTTAGGTACAGTTTCTATAATACTTGATTCATTAAGCAAAATTATTTTTTCACAATCACCACGATCATAAACAGTTTTAGGCAATATCTTGAAATTTGTAATTGAGATGGTATTGCCTTGCAATATGTGTTGTTCATGTCACCCCACTAAATGTGCAGGTACAGTTAACATTATAGTCATCATTCCTTGAGCATCTATCAAATCAGCTCGTAATATTCGACATGATTTGTTTGCTTTATCAAGGAATGTAGTATAGACAACCATTATGTCTCCAACAAATTGCTGCCCAATTCTACAACTATTGAGATCTTCAATTGATACTTTAATTGGAAGTATCTATTTTTTCCTATAAAAATTGCTTAGTTAGATACTGTTATAAACATTTCTACAATGCTATGTTTCTCCTAAAAACTGAATAAGTATAAATAGATTACAATGTTGTGTTTCATATGCATACTTTTTGATGTATTGTTTTGTACATTTGTTGAATCAAGTTTTGTTGTGATTGTTTCAGTTGGACTAACACAACTAAATGCACATTTCAATATGATATGGATATTATCACATGTATTTTGTGATAAGCAATTAATAAACAAATTATGATATCTAACATGTACATGTCTTCTTCCTGCATTGTCTGGGGGGACTTACTACAAGTGCTCTCTCCACTCGTCCAACATTTTCTAATTTATATAGATTTAAATATACATATGTAAAAAGAGAATGCATATATAATAAACATTAATATTTTAAATAGAAATATACATATGTAAAAAGAGAATGCACATATAATAAACATTAATATTTTAAATAGAAAATAGCATATTTGTATAGTTGTCATAAACATACCTTTTCAAAACAAGCGATTGTCTTGCCTTTTCTATTTGAGTTATGCCCTCTATTTGTTCAATTGTTTCTTTTCCTTTTTCAGAATTTATGCTATGTTATAGAATAGCAGCATATATTTAGTTCAATTTGAAAGAGCATATAGAACTAAAAAATGAACAAGAACATTAAAACCGTAGAACCATACATATGTAAAAATAGAATGCATATATAGTAAGCATTAATATTCTAAATACAAATTAGCATATTTGTATAGTTGTCATAGACATACCTTTGCAAAACAAGCGGTTGGCTTGCCCTTTCTAATTGGGTTATGCATTCTATTTCTTCAATTGTTTCTTTTTCTCTTTCAAGATTTATGCTATGTTATAGAATAGTAAGATATATTCAGTGCAAATTAAAAGAACATATAAAAGTAAAAAGTGAACAAGAACATAAGATCCATAGGAAAGGAAAGGCAAGAACTCTGTTTGTTTATGTTCCATGTTGGTGTTCTTTTTTCTTGGTCATTTTGTTCAATTGAAAAAGGTTTTACTAGTACAATCTGCATTCATCAATAGATGAAGTCATATCTGGAAATTTAAATGAGAACTTTGTGACATAGCATAGCTTATTATTGAACACATTATGGAATATTGACCTGGTTGGAATCTCCTTGAAACATAACAAATGATTAAAAAAAAGAAAAGAGTAAAGAAAGAAAATTGCATAAATGTTTTACTTCTTTCTTCTATGTTGCAACATGTGATGCAATTGCTAGTTTTAATACTTTATATTTATATTCATGATAATTTTAGTCTTTCACTTTTCTTTTTTTCTTTTTTCTTTTTTTATCTTTAATGATATTTTTTTGTTTTCTAATTTTTTTCCCCTTAATTTTAAATTTAATTTGATTTATTTTTAATAAAATTTGCATGAAAATTTATTTTTATAATTTGAATTTTTTTATATTTAACTTTTATCCTTTTTCTTAATTTTTATTTTTTTGCTCTTATTTCTTTTATATATATGAATGATTATATATGATTCCATTACATTAAATTAAAATTTTT
>APFE031373265.1:15799-36716 GCA_000404065.3 Pinus taeda
TATAGAAGAGATTCATATCAACGCAATAATTTGATTATTTATATTTATAAAAAAAATGTATTCTTTTTTTAAGACTCGAATATATGACTATTTATAAGATCATATGTTATTTAATTATTTAATTTATTTATAAACTAAATTTTATTTTTGAATTTATGCTTCTGTGATTCATAATATATTTGACAAATTTCAGTAAAAATTATATAAGAGAAAATCTTATAAATACTTTTTGAACTAAGTAGTGTGATTCATGTTTAAAACAAAGTATTATGATTCATATATAATTTATAATTCTTATTTTTGGTAATTAATATATATATATCTTGATATATATTATATATATATATATATATATATATATATATATATATATAATAAATGTTTATTTTTATAAATAATGATTATATTGTTTAATAATGACCGAAGACAGTTTTACATTGATTTGCAAGCAACGTATTGGACATTTTTTTAGCAAAGTAAGAGGTGTGCGTGAACTGCTGTGAGCATAAATTGTTTTTGCCATGGTTAACAATTTTAATGTAGAAGTAAATAGTCTAAACCATTGCAAAGGCAAGAGAAACAATACATATGACCTCTGTAGGATTAGATGCATTGAATCGTAAGGCTACAACCAGTGGGATGCATAGATACCATCCAACAAAACTATTTACTTAAACAAAAGCTAAGAAAACTAACAAAAGTAGCCATGAACATATAACTAAAGATCTCGTTCCGACTATTTTGGTGATGGAGTGGAGTAAGAAAAGAATGTGGGAAAATAAGTTGTGTTAAACGGAAACGACGACATAGTCCTCAATGTACCCAGAATTTGAGCATGGTAACCCTTACCTGCAGCAAACAACAGAGATTATTGACATTTAATAATACAGATTTATTACATGTCTTACTATAATAAGATGGTACGGATGTGCTTGATTGAAATAAATTTTCTTGAAATTTGTAAGACGCTGCAGAAAACATATATAGAATACTCATAAGAATGTGTATTTGGTTTTGCTTTGTTTATTTTAATGGCTAGAATCAATAATGAGATTATAATATTTATAATCACTAAGTGTGAAGAAAACATTTTATCATCCATAAATAAGTGTAAATAAAGTGAATTAACGGTTTAAATTATAAATTTCAGAAAATTACTTCAAGGGAATAAGTGTAAATAGAGTTAATTAACGGTTTAAATTATAAATTTGAGAAAATTATTACTT
This sequence comes from Pinus taeda, assembly GCA_000404065.3. NCBI lineage: Eukaryota > Viridiplantae > Streptophyta > Pinopsida > Pinales > Pinaceae > Pinus > Pinus taeda. Next base: position 17,026 of record APFE031373265.1, read on the forward strand.
TAAAGAAGCTCTGCATGCATGCACCACGTGCCCCTTCTACATCTAGTCTATAGGAGTAACCCACGTTGCATTTGTATAATTACTTAAGCTCTGCATGCATACGCCACGTGCTCCTTCTATGTCTAGTCTATAGCATGCAACCCACATTGCATTTGTATGGTCATGACAGGATTAGTCAATGAGTGAGAAGAGGAAAAGACCCCATCGATCCATAAGAACAAAGACATCAGAAGCCTAAACATGAACAACAGAGGTAACCATCAGCCTATAACCTTTTGACAGAAGCCTTAACTAATTGATTTTGAGATTGATTGAGGAGTTGGAGGATCGGTATTATGATAACCCAAAGTTTGTCTTATGCCATTCTGTCTTTAGCATATCTCTCAGTTACTAAAGGGGATGATCAACAGGTGTTTTTGTATCAAATGTTATGAGCTAAAGGGGATGATCAACAGGTGTTTCTGTATCAAATGTTATGAGCGGTGAGCATTACGAAATATGCTTCAATAGCAAATACTTTCTCAAAGTTTCCACCATTAGATTGTTTGGTGCAGTTCGTTAAAATCCTCGCCACAGACAACTTTAATTGTACAAGTCTAAATTCCCCACCAATTATTTTTTTTAATGTAAAAAAATTTATTTGTTCTACAAGTAAAATTATGATATTGCAGGCTTTTTTTATTAATTGTTTTTGAATTATTTCGTTGGATAATTAATCTTTGTAGATTCCTCATGGAAATTTTACTAATATTACTGGAGTTATACTCAAACAAAGCATGGCAACATAAATTGTTTACAAGTCTAAATTCCCCACCAATTATTTTTTTTAATGTAAAAAATGTTATTTGTTCTACAAGTAAAATTATGATATTGCAGGCTTTTTTTATTAATTGTTTTTGAATTATTTCGTTGGATAATTAATCTTTGTAGATTCCTCACAGAAATTTTACTAATATTATTGGAGTTATACTCAAACAAAGCATGGCAACATAAATTGTTAAGCATATAAATTGGAAATTTAAAAAGTACAACAAAGAAAAGAATACATTAATTAGGTAATCACATAGGAGTGAGCATAAAAATGATGAACTTGTTTGAAGTTAACAAGAATAAACATCTTGTACTCCAAAAGACTTTGAATTCCAAAGCAGATATAGTGTAAATATTGTCATTGAAGAAAACCCCCAAGGAAAAAAGAGTAAAAAAAGAAAAACAGGCAAAAAAAAGGAAAAAAGAAAAACAGGTTAGGAATGATTATTTTTAAGGAGGAAAAAGAGAAAAAGGGGTTACGAATAATTATTTTTATATTTGGGTTAAACTAAGTATTATGCGATTATCATTTACGCCATTATTCTGTTGTGTGTTTTCAATGATGTCTTGTATACAAAACACTGATAAAACAACACATGAAAATGCACTAAAATGAAAATACACTGAAACAAAATAAGATGATATCTATACAAACTGTGGCTTCAATGGGGACTCTAGTGTCAATACAGTGCTGATAATAAAGATCAATGTACTCGATATCAGGTATCTTCAAGCTTGCCTCGTAGCACGCTGGAACATATGCGAGATTTGGTTGAAGAACCAACATGAACATATTCCGGATATGGTTGAAGAACCAACACTAACATACGACCAATTTGAAGAATGATGTATTTTAATTCTACAAAATAGAGGCGAAGGAATCAAGAGGAGGTAGGATGAAAAGGGGACATGAGATAGACTAGGTGACAAGTGGCGAGAAAAAAGCTACAGGTGGCCTACAAAAACTTTGCATAAAAGTAATTTATCTGAGCCATCTTCAAGCCATCTTGAAGTTTGATCTATCACTTTGTTGTGTTGTCCATTTTGCAGTTTGACAAGTTGTAGGGTAGTGGGCCCAAAGAATTACACAAATGGTAAATTTGTGGGCCCACGGCATGAAACGTGGTGAGTGCAAAGTTTATGTTTCATAGCAAAGCCTACGTGTTAATCTTAGCTTCGCATGTGCTCAATCAGGAGTTGACTCTGCTATTATTAGTTTTACTATTGTTTTCAATTTTCTTTACTCATAATTTGTTTATATGAACCAAACCGTTACCTATACTAATGCGCTTTGAATTCAATGAAATTGTATTATTATTATCTAACCTATTAAGTTCCTGTTATTATCAATACCATTGTTATCAATTTTCTTTTCTAATATTCCATGTTCGTTTTGTTATCTAACCTATTTCTTATTTCAACTAAATTTATTTTATCGATGTTATAATTTATATCATTGTATAGTAATCGGTTTCTATTGTTTAAAAAATCTTTAGACGTGCTATCTGTTTGCTCATTAAAATATATATATTGTAATTGTAATAATAAAAATAAATTAAAACATTTATATTTGTATATAAATATATTGTAAATAAAAACAAATATATCTAAAAAGTATCTAATTATATATTGAAATGTATTTAAAAATTAAAACTACGTAGACCCAACAGAACCATGGAAAGTGTGGCCTAAAGCAAAGGAAGAGGTACTAAACGATTTTGAAAATGTTGGGTGCAGCTGACAATTTGTCAGGGTTCGACCTACCCTTGAGCGAGATTATTTGGGAGAAAAGCCCCTCTGATTTAATGTTTGATAGGTAATAAAGAAACAACGCACAACTAACCAACAAACAAACTTAAAAATATAAACAAATTTACTAGTTATATTTACATTTTTCCCCGACAAGTAAAATACATGTTTTATTCTGACGGACCAAATATTCAGCTCTATACATCATAAAATCATATCTCGCACAGGGTAAAAATTTTCAACCTGGACATAATCAAAGAAACAATTTCTCCATATTCACAGAAAACACAAACTGTCTGCATTGCAACACAATTAAAAGCATACATGACCTGGAGTATACTCCTCACCACCCTAAAAGTAGAAATCCGAAAATGATAAACTTTAAATTCCCAAATGTCCCAGAAGTATTCAAATTCATCCTAACTAGAAAATACAAGTACCCGCAAACAACAGAAATTAGGAAAAAAAGACACAAAAAGCACAACGGAAATTAGGAAAAAAAGACACAAAAAGCACACTGTTCAGAAAAGATACAGAAAACCGAATAGATGATGACGAAGTCAGTGTAAAAAGATAGACAAAAACTGTAGAAGTCCTTTTTCTCTGCTAACAAATAACTAGGGCCACAAAAGGCTTATTGAAGCAAATCTGGGTATGTTAGCTCTGGAAAAGCCATGTAAATGCGAAGCAAAAGGCAAGAAAACACTTACAAACAGGAAAAAACTTACAAAGAGGGCGCCTCTACTATTTTTTTGGCCCGAAAACTCTGCTCTTGCAACTCCTCCAGCCCCGAAACTCTCTGCGCCTGAAATAAAATACCCCTGGCTTTGCAGCAGGGCTATGTGAAATACATTGAACTAGCTGACTCTTTGCCCCTGAAATAAAATACCCCTGGCTTTGCGGCAGGGCTATGTGAAATACATTGAACTAGCCACACAAACATCTGGCCCAGTTGAACCACCATATGCAAACATCTGTCCTGCATGCAGGACACTAGAATACGTACCAAAAACTTAGGCTAAAATGCAACATACACTTAATCGATTAATAACATGAAAGAACAATATTACTTGATCTCTTTCAATTATATATAAATAAATAAAATTACTAACATTTATGTTACATCACTGATTCATATAATCTACAAAGTAGAAAACAATACAAATAAGATATGAATTTTGTACTTAATAGACTTTAAAAATCTGTTTTAAAATTGTTCATACCTTAAATTATTTAAATCACTCTTTGGGCAATATTCCCCACAAATGCAATAATCATTAGATAAAGTTAAAATGCCACAAGATAATTCATATACATCAAATATAAGCTTACATTCCTACCATTACATCTTATATATAAATATATACTTACAATCCCACCATTACATCTTATATATAAATATAAACTTCACACCATTACATCTTATAACTTATAAAATCATTAACCTAAAAATAATTAATTTCATATTAGATTGCATGTTTAAAAATAATTAATTTCATGAATGAAAATTTAACTTACTAATAACCAAGGTTCTTATAAGAGAGATATAGATAAAAGAAAATAGTTTATTATTACCATAAATTAATGCACAATGCTACAATTCATTAGAATTCATGATGGAAAACTTAAAAACTTAGATTTTCAATTTTGTTTTATCGGTAAATTTTGACATTTCAGAAATTTTATTCACCATTACGTTTAAAATTCCAAAAAAACAAATTGCATATAACTTATAAAATCATTAAACCTAAAAATAATTAATTTCATATTAGATTGCATGTTTAAGAATAATTAATTTCATGAATGAAAATTTAACTTACTAATGACCAAGGTTTTTATAAGAGAGATATAGGTAAAAGAAAATAGTTTATTATTACCAGAAATTAATGCACAATGAACTCTGGCTACAATTCATTAGAATTCATCATGGAAAACTTAAAAACTTAGATTTACAATTTTGTTTTACCGGTAAATTTTGACATTTCAAAAATTTTATTCACCATTATGTTTAAAAGTCCAAAAAAACAAATTGCAGGCCTGAACGCAGTGCCTATTTTGCCAGTTGACAGATGGAAGAAATTTCTCCATCCAAACTGGTGCTCGTACACTCCGATGGCGGCATGAATTTTTAGCCTCGCCTGCTCGTGCGCCTCATTTAGTGGTCTGCTAGCCTCCACAGCAGGGGACCCACCAAAATTGGGCGTGATTTTTATCCAGTCGCCCGCCTCATTTGGCGGCGTTAACAAGCTACCAGACTCCATGTCCTCTATGGATATGTATCAATATAAAGATATTAGGAAAAATAAATTCAGAATATTTAAATTTAATTTATGTTTGTAGATTTTAAAAGTTTTTGATAGATAAAAATAAAATTAATTATTTAATTTCATTTTTATTTATCAAATTTTCTAAATATTATGATATTATATATTTTTAAGATACATATCTAATGAACTACACTTAAAATCGATTGTGTAACTATATTTTCATTCATTAAAATTTTAAAATATTCAAAAGCTATAAAATATCAACTAGCATATAAACTATATTATAATGAATAAAAATATCAACTAGCATATAATGGAAAAAATTACATAATTGAAAAAATTACAACGCAATGAAACCTACTAAACCATTATAAAGAAACACAAAGCGAAAAAAGATAATAATAAGCACACATCAAACTTTATTATCCTATTATTTTCGAAATATGTTAGTTCCTTTCAAACTTTGGATAACAAAGACTTTGCAGGTGTATTTTTCCCTCGATACTCGTGAAGTTTCCAATAAGAGGTCAAAAACAAAACTTTGGATAAATTATGCACAAAGCTAAATTGCCATCAAAAATTTTGGATAAAATTTGGGAAAGCATAAAATATTTTCGTCAAAAACAATTAATTGATTATGAGCGATCGATGAATCACTAATAGTCCCAAACAAAGACTAATAATGTTAACATGGCCAAGCCTATCGACCAAGACGAGCAATCATGCAATGTAATGAAATATTTCGTACATCAACTTTTCTTTGTATATGTGCACGATAATATAACATATATAAAGCAATAACATAAAGCATTATAAAGAAAGAAGTACACTAAAACATATTTTAATATATCGCCTGTATGCACGTTAAAATTTCGTGGTAAATGAAGAAGGATGGACAACGGTGACGTTGTGCCTCGGCCTTTAATAGAGTCTTGGGGGTGGTAGGAGGCCGATGTCCCTGCTAATAAACTTAAGGTATACATTAGAACTCCAACAATATTTTATGTATAGAGGGATAAAAAATTACTACACAAGCAAACTAATACTTTTCTCTCGTCACTTTATATGCCTAAAGACACTGACATAATAACATAAGTTGATAAAAAACTGTAATCTTCATTGCTGAATGGTATGACTAGTATTAATTCGTTGGTTTGGTGTAGGTATATATATATATATAGAGTTTTTTTTTTTTTTTTTTTTTTTTAATATCTAGTTTTCTTTATTGAAAAACATGATTTATTTGTCTTGACCTTTATATATATTGATGTTATTGGTCTTTACTCGCTATATAGTTAGATTTATTTATCTTGACCTTTATATATATTAAAGTTATTGGTCTTTACTAGCTATATAGTTAGCTTTTGTTAAGTGTAAAATTCCATTTTTATTTTATTTTAAAATTAAAAATGTATTGGTGGATTATATTTACCACACATTGTTAATAGTGGATTTCACCATTGTTCCACTCTAATATTTAGAGATAGCCTTATTTAGAAATAATCTTGGTTTTGATCATATTTAGAGAAATCAATCATGGAAGCTTTCAAGGAGACAACATAAGAGAAATCAATGAAGGAGAAGGTGGTGTGGAGAAATGAAAGTTTAGAGTAATAAACATAATGGTGATTTATAGGTGTCCACTTTTGATGGCAAATATACGTTAGTACAAGTAGTTCTTTATCATGTTGGAATCAACTTTCACATCTTATTGATTTCACATAAAGGAATAGAATAATGAGTCTTCCATGGATCAATACATAAGGCTTATACAATGTTTGAATATTGGTGGCAATAGATCAATAACTATGAAGGATGGAATTCATTAGGTCATGATTTTTCAAGGTTTTGATATCAAACAATTGTAAGAGAGAAATATCATTAAAAGTTTTAGGTTATGGATCCTTCAATAACAACTTTGGGTATATATGGTAAGTGTTTGAAAAAAAATCCTCATGCCAAGTGTTTGATAAAGAACTTGAAAGTAAAGTGTTTTATGAATTGCTTGCACATAAAGTATTTGCTGAAACTATTTTTATCAAAGATAACTTTCAATTGATAGTTTGATCTCTTAATGAAAATTCCTTGCTTTTGTGGGTGCATTAAATTGATTCAAAATTAGATTTAAAGCATCAATTGAAGATTTTAATGCAATTTCTTATAGCCCATCAATGTGTCATTTTTTAGGGTAAAACTATGGTAGCTCAATATTTCCTATCTAATTATAAATTATGTAAAAGATCCAATTATTAATTTGGGCTTGTAATTATGGGGAGGAGTGTTTCATTTGAGGGTCACTTCAAAGACAATTTCCTTGAAAGGTGTAGTAAAAAATGAACAATCTTCTTCTTCTACTACTTCAACTCCTTTTCCCAATGGCCATTTTGAGATAAAGTGGAAGGGGAGTTGTTGGGCTAAAGTCACAACAATAGAGATAATATAATTTCATCGTCACTAACTTCCATTATCTACATTTAATCCATATTGAACTCTTTTATTGGATTTGTACCTATGATTCACTCAATTTGGAAAAAGAATTGTGAGATCTCTTTATTCAAAGGTATTTTTGTAGTTAAAATTTTTTATCATGTTGATTATAATTTATTTTTTTAAAGAATAGTCCCTAGTTTTGGGGAACAACTAGACTATTTATAACTAATTGGTTCCTAGAATTTGATCCCATCTCTATGTCCATTACTTAGAGATTAGTTGGGTTCATATTTCCAATTACATTTCTATCATATCTCAATTATGGGGGATATCAATAATTCTTTGTTCCATTAAATAAAAATAGATTTTGAGAGAGTTATAGATGGATTACACACATACTGATCAATTTTGTTTAGATTAACCCTAGTAATAGATAACTAAATGAAATGATTCTCGAATGGAAACATGTTCAATGGGCTCACATCTTGTATTATGAGAATATAACATTTCATTGTCAAAATTTTCATCTTAAAAGAAATTTACAAGATTATTATCCTAGTGCATGAGCTTATGCTTCATGGAAAAAAGAGGGTGATGCAGGCCTAACCCGCATAAACCCAGAATCTCCCAGTACTGTGCATATAAAAATGCAATCCTTGTTTCAAGCCAAGTAAATCCACTCACTGGCAATTTCAACTCATGCGGAAGCTTCTTTTCTTTAATGAGCATTTAACAACTCAGGTTTCAATCTCTCGTGGAAACTCTATTAATTCACAATGATCATAGAACCATTAAAATCCCATATGAAAGCTTTCATTTAATTTACAAGGTCTTCGCCCCATCCCATAGAATTCAAACCATCTTCATGAAAACTCAATCTAAATGAGCCACAGCCATAACATATATTCATATCTCCAATTCAATGTTATGAATATTTAATAAACTTTGGATTTCAAGACCCAATTCAATGAACCCAACAATTAATACATGGAAATTCAACTTACCAATTACCAATGGTTCTTATCCTTTACTACTCAGTGATTCATTGAAACTTCTTGAAACTTCTGCATTATCAAGCTGGGATATCTCTCCACGCAGTGAACCTTTCTTAACACCTTAACCACTTACTCGAAAGGTTCTATTATGATGTAACCAAATTATTGATCACTAATTCAATAGAGTTTCATTCCAATATAATGATGCCTTGAATATCAACGAGCAACCGCTACTATTATAAACCATCCGAATGGAGAGAAATCGGTTATGCGTAGGTGTAACTGTAAGCCAATAGTTGTGGTTCAAACCCGGCTATCAACAATAAAATAACCAACTTCTTTGTTGTAGAGAGGCTAGGAAAATAATAAACTACAGCAGCAATGCTCTTTTGAGCCCGTGGTTGTGAGTTCAACCCACCACCACAAGTAATTGACATCACTAATCTGCGCAATAAAATAAGGAACGCTACGATCCTTCTATGTCCACAATTCATTGTTTGACCAAAAAACAAGGAATTAACCATGCATATACAACATATATATTCACAAATCCACTGAGATTCGCACCTGTCCGTCCACTGTCGCCCAATATAATTTAATGCAGAGTTAAATATATATCACATGAAAATCAATTACGCCATGTTAAAACTGCGGAAATTCTAAAGTATTACAGCAACTTCAAAAAATTAATATTAACAAGATACCATTTTGTTTCTTTCTCAGAACGTGAGAGAAGGTTTTCATAATCACACTTCTGCCATCGCCTCTCTGACCAGCTTGGCGGCCAAAGACTTTTTTATTCATATGGATAACCTTACCTATTACAAAAGAAGACCTTTACATAGTAATTTAAGGCTTTTTACAACTTGTCTATCTGTGAAAAGATAGCATGTTTTATTATCTACTTTTATGCTATTTTTAACTGAAAAAGATATCATGTTTTATTTTCTACTCCGTTCCTATTTTTTTAACTAAAAAAAACATAGAAACTGCAGGCTAAAGGACCCCACTCCCTTGCTTTTAGATTTTTTTTTTTTGATTTTTGGAATAAGTTGGAAGACTTTTTCCCTCTGAGTCACATGCTCCTACATTAGAGGCTAAATCCAAACTAAAAAGTTTGATTTTTTTGTCCATTAATGATGAGGAAAAAGAGACAGAAAATTAGTAAACAATAGATCCTAATATGCCTAATCCTACTTCTCCAAAGGTTTCATTAGGAAAACTTGTCCTATCTTAGATGATAGAGTAGAAGCCAAGGGCACTAGAATTTTCCCCATGATGATGGAATTTGTACTAGTGGTCCCTTCTAACAATAACACATATAATTTAGATAAGGAATCAATGCTTTCCTAATCTCATGATTTTCAAATTATATGACTACAAATAGATACTTTGTCACACTAGTGGCATGAAGTTAGGAAGAAGTGGAAAAAGATTAGTGAATACTATTATTATAGAGTAAAAATGTCATATATATTAATTATGTAATTTTTATACTTTAAAGTGTATCTACTTGAGATGTGGTGTATTTAAACAAGTGCAAAACTTGATTTTCATTCCAAATTAAAATACAAAAATTAAACTTTTTTCATTAAAAAAATATCATTTTTATAATTGCAACTTCCTACTAGGAGATTTTATTTTTGCCCACTCTAAATTCCAATTTTTAAAATTATCTAATTTTAAATTATGTATTAGTAGATCATATTTTTAATAAATCGTGCCTATTAAATTTATTTTTATTCCAACTATATTTTATTTTTATTAGTTCATAATTATTAAACTTATTTTTCCAAAAACTATATTTTGAATTGCTCCAACAATCAAAAATCCACCAAGAAACATAAAGGATACACAATGTGTGTGAAAAAATATACCAAGAAACATAAGCGATACACAATTTGTCTTTCACATTGATTATTCAATACTGATATTCAACAATGAAATAGATAGATTAGGAACAACCATAGAGAAACGCTCCTCCAAAACATGATTTTGTTGAAATTTGATTTAACTTTTCTCATGTTTGATTTTAGCTTCCAACTTTAAATTTCAATATACGAAAATAAGATTTGAGTAATGAAAGGATATAAAGGGTACTTCTAGTTTTGCATTAATGATACTTTATTTTTTTATTATGTTTAAAAAGTACAATAAAATAACTATTTTCGAATGTGATTGTGAAACCAAATAAGGAGTAGTTTTAACTTTTTATTTATTTATAAATATTGTTAAAAGTTGAATGAATGTTTAAGGTAATGTTTTTCTTATATTTTTATAACATAAAAAAGTGAGAGGGAAAAAGAAACTATTAGAAAGAGGCCATTATGTAAATTTTGAAAAATAAATATTTTTTTATATCAAATAATGTTAAGGAAAAAACTCAATTGTTAAAATAAGAGCTAATTCTCATAGCTTTTATGGTGAAACTTGTATTCTCTCACTTTAGTGACACTAAAAAAGGTTGAAGATGAAAAACACTCTCACTTTTGTGACACTAAAAAGATTGAAGAAGAAAAACACTTTATTCCTCATGTTTGATGTAATTTTCAAAATATTTTCCACACTATCAATCTTTTCAGCCTTTTAAATAAAAAAAAACTATGATTGAAACCCTTCTCTTAATACTTTTCAACCTAAAGAATTTTGAGTGATTTTTTACCTTCTTAAAATCTGATAAAGTATTCACATAAATATTAATAATCATCATTGTATATGAATTGTTGAGTAATTTTTTACCTTCTTAAAATCTGATAAAGTATTCACATAATTATTAATCATCATCATTGTATATGAATTGTTTACTAAGTTAAAATAATTTAACAATAAAATACCTATAAATTTTAATTTCACTTTATATGTAAATACAATTTAACATTAAAACAAGAAATAATTTCAATTTTATTTAATTTCATAACATAATTAAAAAACAAATTAGTTGTAAATTTAAAATTTTCCCAATAAAAAAATTCATATAATCTTTATATAAAAATTAAATCATTCATTATTTACCATCCATCGTATTGGAAATTTATTTTGTAACCTTTCTTTTAAGTATTCTAAATACTCTTTAGATGTTCTAGAAACTCTTAATAAACCATAAAACTTGATGCAAACTCCTTTACAGTGGCACACAACAACTTAACAATTTTTGTAGTATTAAATATAATTGTGGTAATTCACAAACTTTGAAAATTGAAAAATAATTTACAATATTTAAAAAATTAAATACAATTTAATGTTTTAAGTTTTATGGTTATTTTTTTTTCTTCTTTTTTCTAGAGAAAATGTTTAAGGGTATTATTGTTTTTGTAGCAAGAGGTGCTCTATAGCCCAATATAAGGATAGAGTTATATCCCAATATAAGGATAGTAAACAACCTAGGATAAGAGCAGATCCCACATCAACACTTAAATGTAACTGTAAACATGTAATGTTTAACATTTAACATTTAACATTTTTAATCTAATGTAGACCCTATTTAAAATTCAATCTAATTATTATTATGTATAAACAAAATATAAATTTAAAATATAAGGAGGTTTAAGGACACTAAAAAAGAGAGATATGTTAAATAAATGAAACTCTTTTTATATTTACTCCATAAACCTCTTTATATTTAAGAAAAGTCAAAAAAATGTTTTATTTAGGTGAAGCCTATGGACCAAATACCATGGGAAAAATAATTATTAATACCATGGGTCAAATACCATATTTATAAAAGAGGTGTGGTAAATAAATAAATACGAAATAAGTATAAATATGTGTGGTAAATAAATAAAAATATATCAAATAGGATTAGAAATCAACATCTAATTATATACCAATCCTATGTGCCAAATAATATGGTAAATAAAAGATCCATCTTAACTTTGGATCTATCAAGCACTTAGAGGGATCAAATCTCTTAAGGTGGACACCTCTTTTTTGAATGAAAAAATTAAGAAAAGGTTTGCACCTTGAGAGATTTGATCCCTCTCGACAATTGATAGATATGGAGTTAAGATGGATCTAAGCTAGTTTTAGTCGTGTGCGGCCAAGGAAAATCTATTGAATATATGATTAATTTTATCAATAATATGTAAATACATATAATATTAATCTAATGATTTTAAATATTGTAGATATGTCTAAGATTAATCTGGTCATTTTAATTTTAATTTTCTTAGTTACCGCAAATTTTTTAGATAATAAATATTGTTAATAACTTTAATAATGGAAAATGATGAAATAAAATTTTAAATGCAAAGTGACAACGTAATAGTGTTGAATGATAGAAAATATGAATAATAATAATGTAGTCAATTACAAATAGTCTTCATTGTGATCAATCTCAAACTATTTTCTTCTACTACACTTATTGTCACCCTTGTTAGTTTTGTCATCTTTTCATATTGATTATATGAAAAAGACAGTTGAAAGCATAAACCATTTAAATCTTTAGCTTGAGATGTTGTAGTAAACATCATACCGTGTCTCTCTTTCTCTCCAATATTAATAGGTTTAATTACTATAACACAAAACTCAATGTACATTGCCAATAATGTTTTGTGCTTACACTGAAATCAATGCACATTGTTAATCCAACCACTTTAAATTTATTGTAGCATCATACATCCAATTATATCAAATCATAAGTCAACTTTTACACTGAAATCAATGCATCCAATGAAAGAAATCAAATAAGATTAGAAAACAATATCTACACTGAAATCAATGCATCTAATGTAAGCAATCATTTAGGATTAGAAATCAACATCTACATGCAAATAAATGCATCTAGTGCAAGTAAAAAAATAGGATTAGAAACAAACATCTACACTGAAATCAATGCATCTAGTGCAAGCAATGAAATAGGATTAGAATCACCATCTACATTGAAATCAATGCATTTAGTGCAAGAAATTAGATAGGATTAGAAATCAACTACATTGAAATCAATGCATATAGTGCAAGCAATCACACATAATTATTAATCAACATCTACATTGAAATCAATGCATCTAATGCAAACAATCAAATAGGATTAGAAATCACCATCTACATTGAAATCAATGCATTTAGTGCAACAAATCAAATAGGATTAGAAATCATATACATTCAAATCAATGCATCTAGTGCAAGCAATCAAATATCATTAGAAATCAACATCTATGCTAAAATCAATGCATCTAGTGCAAGTAATCAAATATGATTAAAATCACCATCTACACTGAAATTAATGCATCTAGTACAAGAAATATTTTTCCCTCTCCCCCCCCTCCATATATATATATATCTCCCTCCATCTCTGCTTCTTTGTCTCTTTATCTCACCCCCCCAAACACACACACTCTCTCACTCCATATCTATCATTCTCTCTTTCCCTCCCTCCCTCTCTCCCTCTCTCTCTTCTTCCCTATATTCAGCTTCCATCTATATCTCTATCTCCCTCTGTCCCTCTATATCACCCCCAAAACATACACTCTCCTTCTCCAATCTATTTATCTATTTGTCCCTCCTCCTCTCCCTCTCTCCCTCTCTCTTCTCCTTCTCTCCCTATCCCCTGATTCTATCTCCCTTCCCTCCTATTGTCCTCTCTCCCTCTCCCTCTCTCCCCACCTTTTTCTCTTTATGTCTTTCTTCTTACCTACCTCTCTCCCCCTCTCCAAATCCATCTCTCTTTCCCTCCCTCTCTCCACTCTCTCACATCCTCTATCTCTCTTTCTCTCCAACTCTCTCCCTTTCTCTCCAACCTCTCTCTCTCTCTCTCTCTCTCTTCACCCTCCAACTCTGTTACTATATCCCTCCCTCTTTCCTTGTCTCTCCCCTTCTCTCCATCACTCCTTCTTTGTCTATATATCTCACCCCCAAACATGCACACTCTCACTCTATCTCTCCCTTGTTGCTCCCTCTCTCTCTTCAATTCTCACTCTCTATATCTTTCTTCTTCCATCCCTCTCTCCCCATCCAACTACATATCTATATACCTCCCTCTATCCTCCTCTCTTCCTGTCTCTCTCAAGTCCTATCTCTCATCCATCCTCTCTCTCTCTCTCTCTACCCTCCAATCCTCTCTCTTCCCCCATCACTCTCCTCCTCTCTCTCATATTTCCTTTCTCTCCCTTTATCTCCTACCTCCCTCTCTCACCCCACCCGCTCTCTTTATCTCTCTCCCTCCTTTCCCTCCAATCCTCTCTCTTCCCCCATCTCTCTCTCTCTCTCTCTCTCTCTCTCTCTCTCTCTTTCTCTCCAACTATGTCACTATATCAAGCCCTCTCTCCTTCTCTCTCCCCTTCTCTCCATCTCTCCTTATTTGTCTCTCTATCTCACCCCTAAACATACACACTCTCTCTCCATCTCTCCCTTGTCACTCCCTCCCTCTCTCCCCCTCCAACTCCATCTCTCTATCCCTCCCTCTCTCCTCCTTCCTCTCTCTCCTCCTTCCTCTCTCTCCCTTTCTCTTCTACCTCCCTCTTTCATTCTCTCTCTTCCCCTTCATCTTTGTGTCTCCCTCTCCCTCTCTTACCCTTCTCTACCTCTCTCACTCCTCTCCCCCTCTCTCTTCATTCCTTCTCTCCCCTCTCTTTCATTTTATCTTCATCTCTCCCTTGTCACTCCCCTTATCTCTCCACATGTATCACTCTATGTCTCTGTTCTTCTCTCCCATATACATATAGAGTTAATATATATCATGATCTGTTAATATATATATTATAATAAAAAAAAAATTAATATTGTATTAATTCAAAGTTATTAAATTTAATAATATTAATATTATAATATATGAATATGAATATGAATATTAGATTTAATAAGAGTAATAATTACACCGTAAGGTGTTCCCCTTTGTAATGAACTCCCTTGCATGCCACTATGTCTCGATGTGGGCCATTAGATGGATTGTTAGATGATTAAATAATCTTTGGCCATTAGATTATCAGTGAAGAACATTCTCATCAGTTGAGAAAATTGCACTCGGAAGATGCGAGGTGATGAGGTGATCATCCATGAAGATAAGCAGTTGAGAATATTGTGCTTGGAAGGATCTCGGAGACTGTGTTCATGACGTTTTCCAGCATTAAGACGGTTGTGCCTCCTCGACTTTGAGATAGTTGTGCCATTAATAACTGATTTTGAGCACATGATAAGCCCATCTGTTATGAGTAGCACCATATAAAACTCTACAATAGAGTCGCTCGCCCAAGAAACACTGCAAAAGAGTCGCTCTCCATGAGGTCTAAGGTGACACAGGAAAATTTTATGGGTATATCAAAGTCGGTGGTGGTATTCAGAACATTTTTGGTTTGGATTCTTAGATTTTGACGCCCAATCCCCTTTTCTCATTCGAGTTTGCAAATTTTTGTATTTTCTTCCTATTTTCTGATTCGAGTTCTCAAATTTTTGTATCTCTCTCTTCTTGTCTGATTTGGGTCAGCAACGGTTTTTGGTGTGGGAAGAAAAATTCTGAAGATGAAGATCAAGCTGTACATTCCTGATTTCAAGCTTGCATTTGAGCATTTCTGTATAGATGATAGAGGGAGGGAAATCTTGGACGAGTTGGAGAAGAATATACCCCATTGGAATGGTCTGCTTTATATCTATTTCAATCCTTGAATCAGATCTATTAGGGGCATTTCCAGCGAAATTATGGAAAAGGGTTTCATCCGGATTCAAACTCGAGACCTCCAAGATGATGCACATGATGTTTTATTGCGGAAGATAGTTCACCATGTTGTTCGACGACTTGAAGACCCAATCATGGCTTGGTTACTCGCTTACCGTTATTGTTGTATTTCTTTTTTCTGTATTTCATGCATATATTGTCAATCTACAGTCTCGTTTCAAATGGATTTCGAGTGGTAAAGCTGCCTCGTACCTCAATGCTCCTCTGATTGGAAGAAACCCTAGAGAACTTGGATTTAGGGTCATGGAATCAGTCATTTTTGGTCTGAATGTAGGGCTGGGATATTTTCTCATGTTGGTAGTGATGTCTTTCAATGGTTGGGGGGGGGGGGTTTAGCTATGATTTCTTCTTCAGAAGCCATGGGGAAGTCGTAGAAGAAAACATTGAAAGTCCATGTGGGTGCTTGTGAACTTCATGATCATTGTATATTGTTGTTTTCTTTTGATGCTTTTGGTTGTAGATATTCGTGTAAATAAATTGCTTCATATGTTTATTTTCTTGAATGGTTTTATTACAGAAAAGATGAATTGGAAGCTTGTAATTCTTCGGCTTTTTTTCGAGGATCTTATTAGATTTTGGAATACTCTTGTTTCTCTGTTATATCCACTTAGCACATATTCATATTAAACTTGGATCTTTAATGGTGCTGAAATGTTTCAAATACTTCTTTGTGCTAATTTATACAATAGGGAATGGCGCTTACTAGCACAATTCCATATAAACCTGGATCTGTGATCTACACTCAAGGGCTTCCAATCTCTCTTGGTGCTCCTCTATAGCAATTGAAATCAGCACTTCTTATCAGAGATCCAGATTAAACTTGGTTCCTTAATGTACCAAGAGGTTTCAAATCCCTTTCAGTGCCAATCTATAGCAATCGAGATTGACAACTATTGGTTATATAGAGCACAATTGTTACTTTGTGATATGTCAGGTCCTTTCTATCGATCGGATAAATATGGATTTCTTAATTCATTATAAGTAAAACTCTATTTTTTATGTTTCTTTCTTGTTTATTCCTCCCTTTTTGAAACTTTTCCACCCACGGCTAGTTGCCAAATGACTGAAAATAGTTTCCATTGAATGAAAATAAAAATTAAAAACACACTAAAGTCTAAATCAAGATCAAAAATCACTCAACCTTCTTGTTTTACCAAAGATGTTGTATGATTTAGAGTTCTATGTAAAATCTATGAATTGGGCTTGTGGGCTAGGTAAGAAACTTTATTTAGTGTGAATTTTAAAAATGTGCAGAAATTGAAGACTTTTGCGTTGCTTCTTTTCTAAATTGAGATTGTAGAATAGAGTAGTTGTTAATAACATGGAGAAAGAGAAGTTTGTGTGAGTTACACATTGGATTGTCTTTGAAAATGGTCAATGGGTTCCTAGTTTACTTCCGTTTTGAAATTCAAATTATTTAATTGATGTTGTAAGCTGCCCTTGCAGACTTACCCAAGCTATGGTGAGAACATCGATGTTTAATTGGCATGGAGTTATGCTTGAGCTCTAGGCTGATATCCCTGCCACTTCAAAATTAAATTCAATTGACTTCATAATTATTACCGCTCAGAGTGCTAAAAAATTGGAGCTTAGTATGTCGTGATAAAATATTTTGGTGTAGGATTGCGCTTCTCTAAGGAGGAAGATGTGAATTGTGAAATTCTATTCTTCATGGGCAATGTTTTCTTGCAAGGTAAGTAAGATAGACTAGAAAAGGTTTGGCTCGTTGATGGATATTAATATGGATCTTTTAGTGAAAATTTGGCAGTGTCGTTGAAGCAAAGTAACAATTTTAAATCTCTACTCTCAAGATTGGTTGGTTGCAAGGATGCTAAATCCTAGGTCTTTAGAGGATTTCGCAAACTCTACAAACAAAATTGGTTTCTTCAATATTCAGCTTCCATCTTCTAGATGGTTCTCTATCCAACTCTTCACAAATGAAATCTGGGTCTCCTCATCTAATCTAGGAAGCATTTAAAGTTGAAATCACAGTTCAATAAATTAGTTGCAAACTCTACATCATCCAATTGAATGCATATATATATATATATATATATATATATAATAATATAATATATATATATATATCATATAATATATATATATATATATATATAATATATTAGATATAGATATATGAGGAAATAGATAGAGATTTACCAAATGTCAGGATATGGACGAATAGTTGCAAAATCAAGTCCCTCGGATTTGGTTATTGGAGATGAAATCTATCCCTGCAGAGAAACCTGGATTAATCTCTTTCTTGGACTCTCCATAAAAGCCCTCCAAACTAGCTTCTAGAATATGGTTTCCATAAATAGATTTGACATGGCTAGCCATATCCTCTATCCATCCCTGTTTGTTCATCACAACCAAAGATCTACTATTTTTACTCATAACAGATCCACACAATCTTTATCAAAATTATTATTTACTTGAAGGGTGATTATTTACAGAACCCGCCAAACTATGAATCTAGAAGAGATACTAACAGTAACAGTGATGCTCAACCATAGAAATGAGATCTTAAAAGACACCAATCTGGATTGTATCTCATATTACAATTATTTTCCACTTTCCAGTTCCTATTCAAAGACAAAAGCTGTTATCTGACCTGGATGGTCCTCCCTGAAGGATCACTTTGACAACAAGGTTCGTTCATGAGTTCCCAAGAAAATATTGTAGGGTCATCCTTGTAGGCCACTCCAGTAATGCTATTCACTCTAGTCAATACAGTGTTCAGGAAAAACATTGATGAACACATATTTGATTAGTTTTTTGTGTATCTATTATATACAAATTAGTCTCTTTACATATAATGAAAGAGAGAAAGACATTTATATGTCTTGTTACCTTAACATGGTTCTTATAGTAGCCTTTAACAGTGGGATTGGTGAAGAAATCATCCTTAGAGTTGAGATTATGTGCAACATTGCGAGCCCATTGTACATATTGGGAATTTCCTCCAAAGTTCACATAATTTTTTGCAAGGCTTAGTATTAGTCTAAGACCATACTTCTTGGCTTCAGAGACCACAAAGTCCAAGGCCTTCATAAAAAAAGAGAGAAACCAAAACATGCACAAGATTCAGAAAGACAAGCATTGCCAACACATTTAGACACCCAAAAAACAAAAATTTGGTGGAGGGATTGAACGATTCACATATTGCAAGGGGCCCATGCACATAAGTGAAAGAATTGTTCATGATATACACGAGGGAAGTATGGAGTGCCTTGTACTAGCTGTCGTTGAAGCCCAAGTTCTCCCATCATGTTAGTATTAATCTTTTAATATTAGTATTAGGGTTAATAATGTTTTTTTTGCATGGTATTAATAATAATTTGGCCCATAGGGTTCACCTAAATAAAACTTCTTTTTTGAGTATTCATAAATATAAAGAAGTTTATGGAGTAAATATAAAAATAGGTTTTAGTTATTTACCATACCTTTGGTTTATTTATATTTTTATTTATACCATACCTCTTTTATTTACTATGGTGTTTGGCCCATAGGCTTGGTATATACTTAGGTGTTGATTTCTAATCCTATTTGATATAATTTTTTTTATTTACCATAGGTCTTTATACCTCTTTTATATTTATTTATTTACCATACCTATTTTATAACTATGGTATTTCGCCCATGGTATTAACAATAATCTGTCCCATAGTATTTGGCCCATACGCTTCACCTAAATAAAACCTCTTTTTTGAGTTTTAGTAAATATAAAAGGGTTTATGGATAAATATAAAAAGAGGTTTTATTTATTTACCA